>JAWWEQ010000010.1:430534-469302 GCA_035583055.1 Torymus tubicola
AAAGTGCCTATTTTATGGCCAAGTCTAAAATAAATTGTCAGTTATTGGGTAAAAAATGTTTTGGATTTCCACCAGGGCAAAATTAAATTTTAACTCATTAATACTATTTATAACTTATATGGTTAGTTTAAATGTTTTATAATTTCAAACTTTGGGTCTTATTTTCATCAATCTGCAGTTAAGATCTTAAGCAAGAAAATTAACGTCACCAATCGCAAGGATTTTATTTTGGTTTCACATTTCCGTCATAATTACTTTAAGAGAGAACTATAAGTGTTATTGTTACAGTTATGAAAAAGACTTTAATTAATAATTCAGTAGATTAAATTGTTTTAATTTTTTTAATTTTCATACCAAAATTGTACGTATACTTTATATTCTAAATTTTTACAAGACCCTGTAATTTTGAAAATATAAAAAACTCTTTTAAATTCTGACAGCAGTGAGACAGTTGAAGGTTAAAGTTTTTTCTTCTATTATAATTATAATTAAGCTGTTTCTACTGCTGTAATGCCGCGCGATATCGTTGTTCTTTTAAAATCCAGTAAAATATATTATCAGTATATATTTACATAATTCTTAACTGTTCAGCACTGTACCTGAGCATTTAACCAAATCACGACGTTGTTACATGTCACTCATAATATTATATAAATATACGTTTCTCGAAATCTCATAAATTGAAGCAAACGTTTAAATATAAGTAAATCTATTCTAATTTATTCCCCGTGCAAATAATATAACTCATACTTTTTGCTCGCGTATAGTATAATTTCACTACCTTATACATTTCATACCTATATATAAAACGCATATACACACCGCACTTTTTACAACCATCTACATCATGTTGTACAATTTCCTGCGCCAACCCGCAACGATCTAATATATGTCATTGCTCTATACGTATATATATATATGAGCACCGCGCCCGCCGCAAAACGGACGTTTTACTCATTATACAATATGCAAATCACAACGCACGCCCGCGCGCGAGTTGCGCTTGCATTATCGTACTCACACGCATACATAGATACTATACTACTTCACCTCCCTCTCGTCAAAAAGCCGCACGCCGATTTATTCAAAAACCATTATTCCGCAAATGTATCTCACACACACACACGTTCACTCACTGTATAATACTATACACACCGCTAATGCGTATCATTAATCCCAGCAACTCGCTTTGTCCTTTCACTCGCTCTCCGCACACACACATATATACTTTGCACACACACATATACACGCGCTAGTAAATTGAAAACGCGCGCCGCTTATCTCTCTCTCACTCGCGCCACATGATATTTGAAAACCGTATAGCGCAGAATACGATCATGTATGCGTGTGTGTATATACATATAGCGAGCATACGTATATAGTGTTAAAGGATACTTTATGTTAATCGGCATCAGCAGCTACCATAGTACGCGTGCGTTTTACACACGCAGAGAGAATGTGCCATATGGGACTATATATACGGCGACATGCGTCCGTGGACTCATACTACATACATATATATACAATGTGTCTGTGCATATCTATTATAAGGATCGGACTTATATATACGGCACGGGAGCGCGCAAATTAAATGATGTCGCGCGAGAGCGCGTCGACCCCTAATTTCCGTAATTCCGGGCCCATTCTTACTGCTCGTACTGCGCATCGTCGCTCTGATGCTCGGCTAATTTAATTTTTGGAAGAGTGGCGGCCTGCTGCTCTGTGTATATACACACACGCATACACGTGGCTAATACGCAGGGACTAATGCACGATCATCGTGCATGAGAGAGAGACTGCGGCAAAGCAAAAGAGGAGGAGAGGAACAACCGTGTCATTAGAGAGAGAAGCCGAAGAAGCGACGACAGCACCGTGCGACATTATATAGTGCCGTCGAAAGAACACGATAGTTTAAAAAAAAAGAAGAAAAAAATAGAAGTCGCCGCAGGACTATAATATTTCTCATCGGCAAAAGGCAAACAGTATATGTGTGAGTCACGCGTGTCTATGTTTATGTACAGATGTTGTTCTAGATCGCTGACTACGCCAGTGAACAATGAAATTTTCTATATATATATATACATTATGTGTAGGTTACTTCTTGTCTTTCACCGATTTCACCGCGCCTGAGGAATTATTAATGCGGCTAATGACGTTGAATTACCGGACACGATTTGACAGCTCGTCGCGTTGCTTTTGTATACGCATATATACCGAAATCCTCTGTATCGATAAGAAACAACAATAGAGAACATACGCACATTTGACAATAGAGTCAAATGTGCGTCCCCCGCATAGTATACACTGTATGTATACCCCCGAAGTGAATTACCAAGCCTATACTATCGACTTCAACGATCTGTATTGAAGAAAAGCACAGTCTGCTACAACGTAACTCGCCCTTCCTCTCTCTCTCTTAATTAAAAAAAAGGGAACGACCGATATTATATATACATACATATATACGTCGAGTTTCAAGAGCATCGATTCGACCGTTGCACGAGCACATATACTCGCTCTTTACCTCCTTCCATCAACGACTATATACATATATACGGCTATATGGGTGAGAGCGTGAGGAGAGAAAAAAAGTGAACAACAAGAACGGATGCTGGCGGTATATACACGCAGAGAAACAAAAGCAGCGAAAAACGCACGGAGAGAAACCGACGATTTGGTGCTTGCTATATATATGCGTTCGCTCGCTCGCTTGAGCCATGGGATTCGTTAAATCGCGGGGGGAGAGAGAGAGAGAGAACAAGCGCGCGAGATAAAAACGAGAGTCGATGCTCATGCCGCACGCCGACTCCCTCGCACACAGCAGCAGCAGCAGCAGCCCTCTTCCATCTCTCCGTAGCAGCGCAATTTCCTTCTCTATACCTCTCCCCTTTTCTCACACACACACTACTACTACTACTATATGACCAAACGCAGACTGCAGCACCACCACACGTATATATACATATATATATACACCCTTTACTCAAGCGTCTTTCTCTCCCCACCTCCTCCTACTACTCGCTCGCGACTATAATGAAAGATATTAACTACAATTTTATATCGAATTACCGCTGAAACACATTTCAAATTACGTAGGCGTGGTTAGTACCAGGCCGCGCGTACGTTCATTGGTCGATAAGTCGGACGCGCCTTGCGACTACTGGCGCCTCAGTTCGCGGAGTGGGGAGTAAGCGAGGCGTGGCTTTATGCCTTTGACATGGCCGCGCGACTGTACGCGAGTGAGAGAGACGGAGATAGCGACAGAGAGAGAGGCAGGAGAAGGTTCAGGGGGAGATCCTGCGAGCGCGAGCGGTTCAGTCGTGTGGCGCAGTCAGCCCGACGAGGAGCGTGAGGCAGGTCGCTCTCTCTCTCTCTCTCTCTCTCTCAATCATATTTTTGCTAATAATTCGCTCACTTATATTATTATTTTAATGTACTATATCGTTATTAATCAACGAGAATATAAATATATATATGTTTAACGATCGATAGTGCTGTGTGCGTGTAAACCACGGGTGGACCGTAACAACAACAACAACAACAAGAAAGTATATAAAGTTCCTTGACTTTTATAGTGACTTGTGCGGGGGTTGTTCGTATACATACGTACGTATCGTGCACATATATACATACAGGTATATACAGAGTGAATCAGTGCATCGACGAACAACACACACGAGGCATTCGAGAGCAAAGTGAGGAAGAGCCGAGGGACATATAGAGAGAGAACGTATAGAGGAAGCGGAAATGGACTGCATCGAGTGCCACTACTGCAACCTGCGTGCTGCTAATTAGTGACTACTGCTTCAACTATACAACTATAGCAGTCTATCTCT
Source organism: Torymus tubicola (assembly GCA_035583055.1). Taxonomy (NCBI): domain Eukaryota; kingdom Metazoa; phylum Arthropoda; class Insecta; order Hymenoptera; family Torymidae; genus Torymus; species Torymus tubicola. The sequence goes on from JAWWEQ010000010.1 coordinate 434,371, forward strand.
CTCTCTCTTCTCCCCCTCGTTATCGTGCAGTGCAAGTGTGCGCGCACGCAGCCACAACCTCCTCCTACAAAGCTATACATACGTGACATGTCGACTCGTTGCTGTCGCAACGTCGTTACGCGGATGTCAAGAGCCCGTCGATCGCCCGTTAGCTGATCGCGCGCGTTCGCCGATGAGATTCAAACCTGAACCTCGTCCCTTGTAACCTCATTTATCCGCCTTCCAATCCCCTATACACAAATGTACACCGGTTTCTGACCGTTCGTCTAACTAAAACGGGATAAGAAAGAAAAAAAAAGGATCTTTGTATCCTTAACCAACACGATAACCACGACGACGACGATAACTCAGTGCCAAAGCCCAGCAAGATTCTGTCTCCCGGGTACTGTCGCGCGAGTCCTGGGCCGACTGGTGGTGACCCAGCAGTAGCGCCAGTACTGAGGCTACGGCGCGGCTCCTCGGCGAGCCCCACGGATCTCCATAATCCAGCGGCAGCTGCCACGACGACAACGACGACAACGGCGACGAGCACGATGACGGTGCATCATCACCGGCCAAGCCACCACGTGGCTGCCCTTAGTGGCATCGCCGTGGCTAGTGGCCTCGACCTTAGTAGGGTGACAGCTCAACTCGATGCCCATCACAATGGTCTCGATGTACGCAACGGGAATGATAATCCAATCGGTCTCGGGTTAAATTTACACGCTGCTAGTGCTACCGCCACCGGTGCCGCGAACAATAACAATAACAGTGCTAACGGTGGTGGTAATAACAATAATAACAACAATAACGGTGCCGGTGACTCGTCGACGACGACGCCCCATAGGTCGTCGAGGTTCATGATTACGGATATCCTTGCCGGAGCGTCGAGTCCTCAGAGTCAGGAACCACCGGGCAGTCCGCCGTCCACACCTCGAGATCTCAGCGTTAGGCATCAATCGAGATCGTCACTGAACAACAGCACAGTTGATGAGGACAGCGATGCCAGTCATCACGATGGAGCTTCCGTGTCGTCTAATGGTGAGTACTATGTATTCCGCGACATTCGCCTAATAATCAGTTGGAGACGTAAATGATGTGGTATGTGTATCGATCGTAGTGACAAAAGCTGTTGTTGATTAATCGCGGGTATTTCCTCAGGTAACGAGGGTAATTTTTAATCAGAGTAGTTTATACGCTGTTATTTTAGCGATATGTATACATACATATATGCGATAATATCTATGATGGGTAAACATCACGTGTTGTAAGCTAATATTTAAAAGGTTTTATTTGACGAGGCAGTGCGCGCGTTCTACATATATATACAGTGAACCGATGTTTGCGTATCGATAAAGTGCTTAACCTGCTCATCTTTACCTTGCGATAAAAATGTGTGATGTGGACAAACAGTTTTATAAATGAGCTTGTGTGCTTGCTAAACGGTTAGATTGTGTCCGTGTTTGAATATCGGAGAGATGTATATCATAATGTGAGCCGTTATTTATACGATTATTAGGGTAAAGTAAATTGCAAAATAAAAACGTATTTTTGTATCTAAAATACGCTAGTTTGGAACTATATGACTATACTTAATCACTTGCCGGTACCGAAACTAAAAGCACACGGCAAAAATCCAAGACTAAAAACTTCTGAAAGCCAGAAAATCACCCGACCATAATTCTCCTATCGCGAAAAATACACAACGCGGCCTCAAATTACTCCAACCATATACCGGTATATACCGCCGCCAAAATCGAAGCTAATTCCCAATCAGCGCGATCCATCTCTCGCTCACACGACACGGCGCGCATTAAAAACCTGGCTCGAAAATAGCCTTTTTATATATACACACTCTCGCACTCTCTCCGCGAATCGACCGGTCGGCAGTCATGGCTCGCGAGAAAAAAAAGAAACGAGCGAACATTATCGTCGAGTCTGCGTGGAGTTGCGCGATAAGCATCTTTCTTTCCACCTTGCCGTCGCCTCTCGCAGGTATATATATATATATACACACACACACACGACATAAGAACGAGGAGAGAAAGAAATTAGTCATCTAAGTTAATCGATCGCTCGTTTCTATCCGTCGGGGGACTGATGGTGTCAACGACACACTCTTTTTCTCGAGGAGAGAGAGAGAGAGAGACCGGATGTGTCAGCGCGCGCGCGGTCACCCTGGGAACATTAACCGAGTGTTTGGGGACTTTTAATGGGTCGAAATTGGGCCTCTGCCTTTAATTACGTCAGAGCCTCCTCGTTTGTCCCATTCGTCTTCTCTGCACGCTCCGCATAACCGCGGTGTGGTATATATATGTGTGTATATATGCGTATACCTGGCGCCCACGTGCCTATACTACTCCTGTGTTGGCGCGCGCGGGAGAGATGATTAGAGGTCGGACGGTTTAGGGGCTATTACGGGACGAAAGGCGCCTGCCCGCCCGCGCGCGCGCGCTTTGTAGATATAAACGTGCCTTATGGATTTCTAACGCGCGCGCGAATGCGGAGTGTCTGTATTTGTATTTCGCCGATTCTTTTATTTCTCGAATATAGGCGGAATATAGAAGGTTTTGATATGTATAATGAGCGGAAGCAATTTTCGAGAGCGAGATTTTGCGCAAGAGTGTGTGTGTGTGTAATTTGTCGAGTGTGTTGTGAATGATGTTGAGGGATTTTCGTTAGAATCCGGGTCGAGAGGAGGAATATCAAACGTGTACATTAGGATTTCGGACGTTTGGGGAAGAAGAAGAAGAAGTAGGAGGAACAGTGTTGCGTCAGAGTGGCCGAGTTTTGTGTGTGATTCTCGGATATTACTATGTGATTTTTAGAAAGTGTTCCTAGAGCTGCTCGCGTATTCTGGAAATTCGACTGTTACGAGGTGTTTGGGCGAATTAAGGAAAGGATTTCCTTTGTTATTATACTAAATGGCATTAGGTCGTTGAAATTGCTCTGACAGATAGATGATTAAACTATAATTGACCGGTGATTTCGTGATCATTGAAATATGAGATTTTTTCTTAATCGTGTTGATTTTAGCAGAAATAATTAAAAAATTAATTGTCTTTTTTTAAACTTTGACAAAGTTTACGTTCACAATTGAAATTACAACACAAACATTAAATACAAAGCGTTCGAAATGACTAAAACGTTGTTCAACTTGGCTCTCTACCACAGTACACGCGCTTATATATACACACGCCACAAACCACAATCCACTATAGCTCATCCTCGTTCTCCTCCTCCCTCCTTAACGAAGCGCAACAACAACGCACACACCACTACTCTACACACTCGGCAATCTCTTCAAAACACGGAAAGCGCGCTTCCAGCGTGTCGCTAATGACTTACACACGTGCAAAAAAAAACTCTCAAACCTTGTACCTATATATATATACCGTCACTCCCTCGCCTCCCGGGCGATGAAATTATCGCGGGCGATCTTAACCGCGCGCGCTCGCGAGCGTTTCGTGCTGCGGACGGACTTCGCTCTCGGACAATCGTCTTCATTAGCCGCCGTCGGATGTGTATATGTGTGTGTGCGAGCAGAAAGAGCTCATCAATCGCGTGGCGGTGTTCGGCCGGAAGCGACGGGTTGATGAAAAGAGCGCGCGCGCCTGGTGTATATTATCCTCAACGGCCGTTGAATCTTTTTTTAAAGCACACGCGTGCAAGAGTTTATAGAATGTGGAAGTAATTAAATTCCTTTTTTCGTCGTATTATATATATACACCTACCTGCACGGGTGTCGATTCCGATGCGCTCGTTTATTCGGATAAAATGCGGAATGATAGGATTTATGTATAAATACGCGTCGTAAAAAAGCGTGCGCGCGCGCTCGCGACAATTTCATTGTTATAGAGGAAAGCGCTGATTCACGGTGGTCGTGGTTGTACTTCAACGTAAAGTATAGCGACGGTTTGTAGCGATGTAGGAGGGGAATGTAGAGAGCAGGAAATAGAGGAACAGTGAAGTTACATCGCGATGCGTGATGACATTTTGAAGTACACTTGAATGCTATATACTCAAAAACAATAACTGGATAGAACTGACGTGTATACTATAATGAAGCTGTTGAAAGAAAAAAAAAACCCGCAAATCAATGGTAATTTTATTACCTCACGTGATATTCGTCAAATTAGTCGTATATGTACAAGGCGGTTTTTTTACCCTCTAATCGACCGTATATAAAAAGTTCACAGAGCAAAAAAGCTCAACGCGACCATATTGATTCGATTTGCAACGCTTAACGAATTCTTCGGGGGAAAAAACGATATACAACACGACTAACTGTTTCCTCACTCATAACCTCGAAACATACTGACCATCGTCACCTCTCTTCATCAACACACGCGGGGCATCAGGCGACGACAACAGCAATCGCAAATCACCGTTGTTATCGCCTCGTATATACTAATCGTTTCGCGCGCGCGTGGTGGTTGAAGAATTAAATCGGGTCGTACGCGCGCGTTGTATATATACACACACGCGATTAGTTATGCGCGACGCGTGGTATAATTGCTTCGATGCGACGTCGCGCCTCGCTGTCGTAAACTATATATAGTACGCGTCATGTTCGCGAAATTAGCTTGGCGTGGTTGCTGCTGTTGCTGTTATATTATGCTTCAACGCATATATACGTGAAATGTGTAGAGAATTCCGGGCAATTGGTTCGTTGTTGTTCGACTAGTTATGAAAGTTAATTGATCGAACGAGGAAAGGAGGAGAGAAAAAAAGAACGAAGGATCGCGTCGTGTAGATTAATTATATATACGGAATTTTATGTAATTCTGAAATTGATTCATGTGAGATTTCACTTTGATGAATTCAGCGCCCGCGCGCGCCTTTCCAACCATGCGCAGTTATATAAAACGACGCACGTCTTTTACTGAACACACATCATATATATATACGCGCGCATGCGTCTTAATTAAAAGCTTAAAGCAATGTTTATAGACTATATAATCACTTGTACCTAATGATCCTAAATATTGAATTCCTATTTCCTTGTACACCTTTAAACCTCCGCGTATATACAATAATATTCAATCATCGCATGCCATTCGTCACTCGGTTGCTGCTACCGCACACACAGCCTTCCATTCTCTCGCATATACCCGACGGTCCGCGCCTCGCACACTCCTCCGTCATTCACTCAATAGCATTCACGACTATGTAGTAGACACGCAGTGAAAACTCGCGCATTGGCGTGGCGTCAAAGTGGAAAATTACAAACGGCGAGCTTCTATACTCTCGACATTCGCGACAAATTAAGGCGTTAACTTTCACTTCCTCTCTTACACACATATATATACATATATATGCTGTGTGTGTGCCCGACGAAAAACGAACTCGTCATCCTCTACACACACGTTTCGCGCGCACACACACATATATATATATATACATATGCCACACGCACATATAGAAGTCAAAAAGCGTGAAAACTCGATCCGAGATTTTTGAATGAACATTCAGCGGTGGCGGCGCGGCGGCCTTTACCTCCGTCGAAACGACGCGTATAATCCGCTTAAGCAGCCTCCACAAAGCCCTTCTCTCACTCGCGCACACGTCTCGTGCACAAAGTATTTCACGCTTCTCTCTCTCTCACTCTCGTGACTTCTCTCGCTCACACACACTCGCGGGACTAATCCGAGAACCGGAAATGATTGGCAACCGTTTAGATCCTGGCGCGGATTAGAATTGTATATCTCGTCGGGCGCGAGCGAGCGGCTGTCACCCTGTTTCTTGACGAAACAATTTTAGGGCGCGCGCGCGCACGCACCTATATGCTCGCCCCGGATTATGTGTGTACCGAAAAATGCCTTTTTGAACGGCCAAGAGAGAGAGAGAGAGAGAGGGAATGTTGTATCATGCGAACCCGATAATTTCCCGCGATAAAAGCAGCGGCCGGTGTATGTATATATGTATACACAAAGGTGGCGGGCAGCTGGTGAACGTCGAGACGAGAGTGAGATAGTTAGATATTCGATTTTGTAATGCTAAGCTGTGCGCGTTGTTCGTCAAAAGTTTGTTGTGTATGTATGTGTGTGTGTATGTGAATGAAATTCGTTTTCGAAAATTAATTCATATATGCATATTATGGGAGAGTGGTAAAGCCGTTGAGAGGAATGTTTAGGGCTACTAATGTACGGAATATTCTAATTACGTAACCTATACACATATTATTCTATTTTGCTATACATATACATACAATTATTGTCTTTGTTTTGTAATACAAATATACAAATATCCACAATTTTTTCAATTATAAACCGCACGCGTGAGCGCGTATTTTTCAACTCAATTACCACAATTCGACAAAGGAAAATACGACTACTATAACGACGCGCAGCGGCGGTTTCAACAATCGCTCATTACCGAACAATATAACGACAGCCATCTCGAAAGTCACGGAACCCCTCTTCACGCGTATCACGCACGCCCTCAAATCTAATCTGCAAACAGCTCATCACTATACTACTACCACACCGCCACACCAACCATCCGCTATTGTCTCCCTCGCCACACACACACACACACACACCCTCTTTAGCTTTCCTCCTCCGATCTCTCCCTCAATCATCGTATATAACATCACATTCAACCGTATTACTCGCATTAAATCCATTGCATCATCCATTGCCCTTTCTCGCTCTGCACACGCATATAGGACTCGATACATATAAAGGAGAAAAAAGAATACTATATACGTGATAATCTCCGCAAAGAGCGGGTTTCCCTCGTTTGGCTTTCGACGCCCTGTCTAACGAGATCTAAACCGCGCGCGCGCGCGCGAAGCCGCTTATAGCTTCCCGGTTCGTTTCTGTTGTATGTATAGTTCGACCTCGCCCCCGCGAATATATATATATATACATGTATTCTCGAGACGACGGACAAATCAGTTGCCAAACGGCCGCGCGCGTATAGTACACCGCAATGAATCACTGCTGCAGCGGCTCATGCGCACCACACGCTACCGAGCGTGTCGCGTGTATAGTAGATATGTGTGTGTGTGTGTGTTGAGAGCGCGCTCGTTTCTTTTATGTCGCTGATTATTGCCCGTAATGGAAGGCTTTACGTAAGCGCCGGTCGACTTTGTTTCAGCGATTCCGAGCGCGGCAAACCCGAGCTCTCCGATGTTTTAAGGATTGATGAAATTTTTTGATTGACCATTGTCTGTGAGTTCGTGCTTTTTTTTTTCTCTCGGTTCGTGGGTATACGTTGGCTTAATTGGTACATTAACGCGGCTGCCTATATCAAAAGATAAAAAAAAAGTGTAATTAATACAATTAAATTATAATTTACGAATTCTTACCGTGATACAATATATGTTTATTCGACACAGCCATATTCTTATAATTAAAACCATCGATATCTCACGCATATACTGTAACGTATATATAAAAACGCTCTTGATCGTCGAAATTCATACCAAAAAGAGACCATCCCTGATTAATACCTCGTTCCTCGATAAATTCTTTAACCCACTACTCACCAAAACAAAAAAAGAGACACCACCCTACTCTAACGCAGACACACACTTGATTATTCGCGCGTAGGTATACGCAATTTGCCAAACAGGCGCAGAGAGAGTAGTCGATTTCGGCGCATGAACTGCAGCAGCAGCAGAAACACCGAGGCACGCGACGTTATAGGGCCACCCGCGGTCCTTGCTAACACGAGTTTCGCGTGACCCCTATACTCGCGCGTGTATGTGTGTGTATACATAATACACCTTTGACTCTTGGCTTTCGCAGAAAACGATCGGAGGGGAATAAGCTATAGGCCTATATATGCCAGCGTGTGTGCATTATTTAGAGCTTAGAGGCTTATATATAGCTGACTTTTCTCTTATATGTGTACACGTCGTCACGGCTGATTTTTCGACCCTAATGTACACGCGGGAAATTTCGGTGGCGTGTGTGCAAGATCGACAAATTGCGAGGTGGTGAGCACGGCAGAGGATACGTCTGCTGTGACGAAAGCGAATTTTGTGCTGTATATGTGTGTGTTTATCTAGGGGCGCGTTTTGTTTGTTTCAAGAGGGGGTTGATGTATGCATGCGTGTGTGTATATCGATTCTCGTTTGCATGCGCGATTAGGAGCGCGCAAAGTGCAGCGAGAGACTATATATATATATATGTGTGTTGTTTCGGTGTGTTTATCGCGTGGCGAAAGAGACGCGCTCGTTACACGGGGATTGAGATGAGTACGATGGCTGGGTGTTATAAGTGTAATGGAACAGGATGAATTTATATTTAGAAACTTATTAGGTAGTTTATCCTTTTTTTCTTTCTTTTTAATGATTTCAATATTTTGATACAACGATGATTTATCGTAATTTTAATAAAAGTAAACTACCGGTAATATTATCTAGATAATTGCTGTTTTTTTAATAAATATGTATTTATATACCTGGCGAAAACTACACGTCTCACGTGCCTAATTAATCGCGACTTAAACATATTAAGTCGTCCGCGCCAGCATCACGCCGCTGCGCTACGTCATAAAATTCAATAATATAGTAAATCTACTTATCTACCGTAATTGATTCTAATTAAACTATATACTCTTGAACACGCCTCGCGTATACACATATGCACACACGTTTACCGCGCTAGCGCTAATGCCGTGATACATAAAAAGCCTAAAGAATTTGTTTAATAATCTCATTACGTAAATATCGCTATTCTCGCTCGCACATTTATACACACGTACATACACACACACACAGGCTCGGCTCCGTTTTTAATTAGATCTAATTACACCTAAAACAATGTAATTACGGAAGAACCCATCACATATACCTACATGTAACGACTCGAGTTTACCAACGGACCGCGACTAAAGCTACAAAAACCACGTACGATACCATTATACGGGTTCCTCTAAACGACACAAACACATACACACCTACTTCTTGGAAAAAATCCCGCGAGTATTAAATTCATTATTTTACAAAATAATGAATTGAATACTCGCGCTCGGACAATCGACGATATGTTTACCAAAGAATCAAAACAGCCACACGCATGCGCTTATATACAAATATACCGGCGAAGGCTGAGGTTGAGGCGGCGCGTTTACGTTCTTGCGAAATCACAATCGCCGCCGCGTTTAATTGGAGACACAAAGACAAAGTCCTTCGCGCTCGTGGAATGCCGCGCGAAATTGAAAAGTAATCGCTGCTCGTTAAAGACATACACATATACACCGTGCGACGCTTAATGGCACTATCAATTTCACGGCAGAACGAGTCGCGCGTGTATACACACACATACACACAGGTGCATGTAGATATACACGCACACAAGGATCGATCACGGAGCGTGTAATTGCTGCGCTTGCAAAATCCGAATTGTGTATATGTATATATAAATGTAAAAGTGCGTTTCGCGTTTGTCTGTATATGTGCGTATGTGCACGCGGGTAAATAGACATGCCTCCGGATGGTGGCCACGAGGTATTCAGCGCGCGTGAAATTCGAGAAACGCGTGTGCGTGTGCGCGTTGGGGTTAATTCGACGAGACAGTTACCAGCGATCGACGACGTTCTCTGTGTGTGTTCTTTTTTTCGGTATTGTGTTACCGGGGAATGATCTTCTCTCGATACCCATATATACGTATATACTGGCTAGTGTAGTATATAGTGATATAATGAACGATCTCTTCCGTTCATGTTGTGTATGAGAAAAGTCTCACGAATTAGCAGCTCGTTATGTATATATATATATATATTTCAAAATGTCTCGCGGCGAGGTTTCAACTCTCGCGTAAAAGATATACACAGAGAAACCGCCATGATGTATATATTATAATAACGAAGAATTTATAGTCGCGGTTATTTGTTCAACGCACGAAGAAGTTGTAATCCATTGCTCGCTATATTATGAAGTGCTGCCCGCTGTATTTATTGTGATTGCTTATCGACGTTGACAACTCGTTTAATTACAAAAAAAGCGCACGCGTTCACGAGCTCCCTATTAAAATATCAAACCCATTACGGTAACATTTTTCCGATCATATCTCTCTCTCTCTTTCCGTGGCTATATATGAAAAAGAAAAATTAAGTTATACGCGCGCGCGATGTAATTTAATGGAAATTTCCGCAATTATCGTCTCGCTAGCGCGCAATAAAACGTGTTTTTGCGGCAATTTGAGAGAGAGAGCGTGCGCGAATACAAGCGCATGTAAAATGCAGATAACTAATAAATAACAATAAGCATAGCACAGAGGGGGAGAACAAAAAAAAAACTTTGATATATACACGCCTTTTACATATGAGTATTTATATATACGGAGGAAAAACAAACGCAAAACAAAACGATTCGGCGAAAACAAAAAGCGACATATCGCGCGTTGGAGCGCCGTAATGAAGAGATACATTACATCATCCGTGTGTATGTATACGCGTACGTGCGCTAATTACGAACATATACGCGCTCATTTGGAAGGGGATAGAGAGAGAGAGCGTCCATTGAAATATATAGCATCGGTGTATGTGGCGGTAAAATTACCGGTGGTGAACTGCGGTGCGCGCTTTTGCCCTTCCAAAGGTGCCGTGCTGCGGGTAATACAATGCGCGCTCGAGGGGTCAGATTGTGTCGCCCCCGAAATGCTTGTGCGAGAGGGAAAGCGTTGCACGCGTCGATGTGTGTATATGTGTGTAGTAGGGGAGGAGATTCGCTTGCGGAAGTTCGTACAAATAGTAACTAATAATGTAACAGATTAGTCGTTTATAACGGTATATACAAATACTCATCTCGTATTTCATAAAACTTTTTGTATAATAACATATCATAAAAATAAATTAATAGTTTCAGAATATGATAATTCTATCACAATCTTTTACATTGTAAATGGAAAATTAGGAGAAATCGGATTTTTCGAATGTTTTGAAAAAATGCTAGGTAGCAACGAACTTCAATTCTCAGAATTCGCGAGTTAAGTGGAAGGGAACACCGCACCCTATTACACTGAAGTGAGCCGGCAGCGCAAGCTATGCAGTGTACCTCGCAAGTCGAACAAGCCTAAGCACAGACGGTTTCTAGCACCCATCGAGTTCGACGCCTTTGATTAGTTTCTCGCGAATGATTTTGGAGGAAACAAGCGAAATTCAGTCGGGATGGTTATCGCGTAATCGACGGATATCTCATTAATAAAAAACCTTAGCATTAATTGAAATAATTTTTATTTTTTACACAACGTTCTATACACACACGTGATTGAAATCATTCAATTAGCTAATCTAGCGGCAATCTATAAAACGACATTAGGTTTGAAAAATAAAAAACTTTATCATCTCGGATCCCAAACCAAAAAAAAAGCGATTTCTCGCATAACAAATATCCCACGGCCTTTATATAACTCACACCTCCCGTCATCGAATCATCTCAACCAGCAAAACATATCCCACCTCTTCCATAATTCATATCATATACCCAAACCATCAGTGTGCGCTGCTCCCATCCCACATATATATATATACCTATACACACAAAAAGTGCCAAACCAGCAGCCTGCGGCGGCGCAAGAAAACGATTCGACGCGACGAATAAAATCAGCGCTCGACGTGCGTATATATATATATAGAGCGATCGACGCGCTCGAGGACACGCCCTCCTCATTTCCCTCTCTCTCCCTCTCTTTCTTTCGCGCTCTTCATTGCGAGCACGTATAGCAATAGCAGCACCGTGCTATATACGAAAAAAAAAACACTGAGGGGGAGAAGAAGAGCCTCACCCGGAATACAGCAATAAGCAAATAAAATAGCGCGCGAGTGAGAGTACAATAGAGAGAGAGGGGGGGGGGCGAGGCAATAAAACGCAAAGCAGTAGCAACAGCAGCAGCAACCGCGAGAGCGCTTTGCGAAAGTTTTTATATTTTCATTTTTACGATTGTTCGCGTACGTGCGTGTGAGTGTCTATATGTATATATATGTGTTGTGCGTTAGGGTGAGCGTTCCGTCGAATGTCCCGTATATACTCTACAGCTGGTAAATATTCATCGCGATTAAATACATAAATGCATTTCTTTTTATATATATATAAATATACATACGCGTGCGCATGTGAATCTATTTTCAGGCTAATCCGCGTAAATATACGAAGAAACTCACGACGAGTTTATCAAGCGACAGGAATTAGCACCGCGTATGTGTATATAAATGCGTGAGTTGTAATGTTAATGGGTATGGAAGTAATAATCGCGTGTGCGATTATGATGTATATAAGAGTATTTGCGTGCTTTTTAAAAGCGAGTCGCGATGCGTGTGTGCGTTAGATATGGTATTTTTAGAAGCCGTAGTATATAAACAGGTGTACAGTTAGGAAATTACCATACGCGAAGGTTGTAAATTAATTTCCTGGGAATTTTTATATACATAGACGGCTGTTATACATATTATATTGCTGAAAGATAACTTGATTCTGACAAATCCGAGTTGCAGTTCTCTTATTATAAAAAATACATCAAAAGTAAATTTCATCAACTCAAAAAACAGTATATTCTAAACCAAATATAATATCACAATCTACGGAAAAAAAAATAAAAATAAAAATAAAAATTACGCTTATAAATACAAAACCCCGCACACCATCCGCCACATCGTCGCCATCAACCACAAATTATAGCCATATCACGTATATACGTATACCGCGTCGTCGGCCATCGCACCGCGGCGGCGTCGTCGGCGGCACTAATTGCGCCGGGGCGCATAATTGCTCGATAAACATCCTGTTAATCACGCCTTTTATGCGCCCCCGCGTGCGCGCACGCGAGAGTTTCGCGCCGCGCATCCGGAGCCGCGCGACGCCTATATATGCATGCGCGTCGTTGCTACACTGCTACTGCTGCAAGCTGTAATTGTAAAGTCGTTGCCGCGAGCGGAGGAAGTAAAGAGAGCCTGCGACGAATCCCGAGCGAGAGAACGTATGCGAGGCTGTGTTATGACGTCCTCTGCGTATGGAGAATGAGGGTGTGGAAGTGCGGGAAAAACTGATATGCGTATAGTGGTGAAGGATGGGTTCGAATGTAGATAGAGATGATTTTTGAAAAAGAATGGATATTTAGCTAATTATAAAGATTAAAGGAAAAAATGATTTAGCATACATTATTGTATTTCATTGATTAGTTGGTTGCAAAAAATCGAATAATTTATTATTCCAAACGTTTTCCTCGTACTTCCTTATGTATACAACGTGCTAAAAATACACTTAACGTATCCAATAACACTTCATCTATCTGTATTTTCCGAAGGACTCGTCATTTTTAATTATTTTCTTTTTCAAAAAAAATACATTCAACTTACATCACTGCAACCATAACTTACTAAACGAAAAAATCTTCTTTACTCACTAACGAGCCGAGTCTGCGTGTCACAGCTGCTCATGGTAATATTCCGCGTGCGCATAAAACCGCGCGTGTTCTCTGGAACCGCGCAACCTGCTTAAATATACACCTACACATTATATATATATATACCTTCGCTATACGCGACGCGACAAACGTTAATTCCACCAGTGTGCGCACACTCGGCAATTATTCAGCCTCCATAACATCTTTGTCGTCGACAGCAGCAGCAGTAGCAGTAGTAGCGGGAAACAATGCGCACGCAGGAATGTTAAGTAGATTCTCCTTAGCGCATCTGTCGTGCACGATAAACCCTCCTCCCACCGCTACTAAACTAAGTATCTACTCTCAACGCAGAGACAGAGAAAGAAAGAGAAGAAAAAAAAACGTTGTGTACCGCCCGGCAGTTAACGTCACGTGTGTGTGCGCGCATCCTCCTCGTTATATATACTTGCTGGTATCTATATACACGCTGTTTAAAGTTTCTTCAACTCGGAAACAACGTATGAGAAAAACTACCTCTCAAACGTTCCATAAGCTTGGCTCGAAACTCTCTTCTCGTCTCTCTTTCCCAAGTAGCTCGAAGAGTAGTAGTGGGGACGGGGAGATAAAGAAAAAGAGAGCGAGAAAAATATATCGCAAGCGAGCGAGCGAGCGCTCGGGGCTAAAAGACTGCGAATAAAAGCAGTATATATAGGCGAGAGCTAGAACTCCTCTCGCGTGCGCAGAGAAAAAGAGAGATAAACACGGAAAGAGGGGTGGGGTTCGTGCCGCCGCTGCCGCCACTCTCGGAAAAAGTTCCGCCTAACGTCTTGGAAGTGTCTCAAAAAGAGAACTCTCCTCTAAGTGTATCACATAGTAAATTTAGTTTCCCTCTCCTCGCGGAAAATCCGCGCTCTCACATATATATATATATGTATATACAGAGAGATGCGTACACACAGAGAGTTGCTCTTCTCAGGGGAAGAGAAAGAGAGATAACACACCGTCGGTCGGCCATGTTGGAAAAGATGGCGCCGGGCGTTCAAGCGAATCTGCGCCGATCAAACGGGGCACTAAGAGCCGCGCTTTCGCCCGGGTTAACTCGACGCTCACATCTATATGTGTGTAGTTGAGACTGCCGACGCCCCGAGGTGGGTGGACCGCCCGTTCCAATCGATAGGGAGAATGTATGTGTGTGTATATGTACGAGGGTGCGCGCGCTTTTCGTGGATCGACCGCCGGCGTGTGCCGCGATTCCACACCCCACGGCGTGGAGATACGGGAAAGAAGTTGTTGAGAGGATTGTTAGGGAGGCTAAAAGGTGTGATGTTGGGGGGAAGAGAACACTGGAATGATGATTTTAATTGATTTCAATGAGCTGATTTTAATTGAATCTTCCCATTTATGATTAAAATTGTTGGTTATGATTTCCATTATTATAAATAAAATTTTGAAAATTCTCATTTAAGGAATTTTTCAAGAATTAATCTTATCTTCGTTAATTATAAACAATTGAGCATCTCATAAATTTTATGAAAACAAAATTTTTATTTATAAAATAAATATTTTATTCATACTCGTATACAAAACCCAGCTAAGCATATTTATACACTCAACCATACTATACAACTATAAGTTAAAAATAATCCTGAGAAACCTAAGAATCCATTCATCTTGCAATTCTCACACCCATACATACACATTTCACGTTCACGAAAAGCATCCTGAACCCGCTCCACGATCAAAAACACAAGCGATGCATCTTCCCATATATGTAGTACCAACTCTACCACCCCACCCATCAGCTGGTCTGCGCGGGGGGATAATATGCGGCAACCACGGCGCATCTCGACGGTACGACGTCTGCGCGGTCCAATCGCGCAACCCAGCCAATCGCGGCTGAGCGAGGCTATACCGCTGCCAACAAAAGGACAGCAGCAGCAGGCGCAAAAAGTCGGCGCGGCGCGCGCGCGCGTGCGACATCGATTGCCACGCGAGATAGCATGAGCACGCTGCGAGAGAGCGAGAGGAAAAGAGAAAGGGACTCGGGTGGAGCATTGGTAATATATATAGGTAGTAGGTTTCTTTGGTAGCTGCTGCTGGGTTTACGAGTGCGGTTGGAGGTTTCGAGAATATGTTTGTTGATGTTTTACAGGATGAATGTGGTTGTAAGGATGGATGGTGTTTTTAGGAGTATTCGGTGTGTGTGTTGATTATTTTATTAAAAGTTTTTTCGATTTATTTTTGTTTTTATTGTTCGTGGGTTATTGACAATCACACAACAATTTAATACAATTAATACATTTTTTACTACATAACTTATTTATTGATCATTGAAAAAATTTTCTCAATTATACGAATATTCCAAACAGTAAAGAATGATATATGACATTACAAATTATACGTGAACTAAAGTGTGCAATTTTCCACGCAGGTGGCAAGGAAAACAACCTCAAACGACCTTCCTCGGACTCGTTGAGTTCGTCGCAATGTAAGAAACAAAGGAAAGCGCGAACGGCATTTACGGATCACCAGCTTCAAACGCTGGAGAAGAGTTTCGAGTCGCAAAAGTACCTCAGCGTGCAGGACAGGATGGAGCTCGCGGCGAAACTGCAGCTCACCGACACGCAAGTGAAAACGTGGTACCAGAACAGAAGGTACGTTTAAGTGAATCTATAAGAGAATGAAAATATGAAGTGATTATAAAAAAATTTTGTTTTTGGAAAGATTAAAAAAGAATGTTAATATTTTAATATTAAAGTGTTTGTCGTAAAATTCCAATTACTTAAATATCATAAAACAAAGCTAACATAGCATACAACCTGTGCCTGAAAGACTATAAAAGAAACCTCATCACTTCAAAAACCAACACCCATATCCAACCACGAAAATCCACCTCATTAACCTGCTCAAGCTTAAAAATCATCGCTGTAGGTTTCCTCGTGTCGATGATCGATTGCACCTAGACAAAGAAAACTCCCGCCACTATTTACCCAAACGCGCTATCCCTCATTTCACTGCGGAAAAAGCCGCATCTATATACTACTACCACACACTCGCCTCATCATCATCATCATCGTCGTCCTCTTCCACTACCACCACCACTACCACCACCTTCCTTCACCTCCTCTTAGCTCCTGTCGCACGCACGGCTATACCTTTGTGCCGGCAGTTGTCCGTGTCGAATTTGTAAATGGAAATCGCGGCGCAGCACAAAGAAGAGTAGCCGAGGCCCTCGAGTCCCTTGTTTACGCGCTTAAACGCCCAACGCGCGCGCGCGCGCGCGACTTTTTTACCCGTACCGTCGCGCCGTTTAATCGAGAACGCGAGAGGACGATCGACATGCGCGAAAAAAGCGAGGAGAATCGTGCGAGATGGCTCGCTCGTTGTTTGCTAAGTGAATTTTTTTTCTTCCAGTGGGAGATGATTGGGTTGAGAGGGAGAGAGAGAGAGAGAGAGATGAAGGTGCATTGATGAGCGCGAAATTCGGGAGATTTCGTGGACGCATTGTCGATGAATTGCCTGATGGAGTTTTTACGGTGAAGTGTATAGAGGTGATGATGGTTCGATGTAGAGTAAAAAACAAAATGTTAGAGGCTCCTTTATTCGCTTGTTTAGGAGCGTTGTGGTGATCGAGATGGTGCCAGTTTTGCGGGTTGATAAATATTTGGTCACGGAGTGAAAGTTTTACATTGAGAAAGTTAATTTTGAACAAGTTATTATCGCGTTTAGTAGTTTTTATTGAACTTTAACTTACGTTACTTGAATAAACTTGTATATCCGATGGGAAACGACAGTTACGTAGCTTTTCCCACGTGAAAGGGGTATGATACAACAGCCGTGAAGCGGGTAAGATGAAAAATGACGTTCCAGATACATACACCATCGGCATTTTATCAACTACAATTTCATCAAATTAATATACCTTCATAATCGATAAAAAATAATTAACCGTTTTTTTTCACCTTACGTATATAGAAAAAAAACGTACCCACAATAATTAGCCCATTTACAAAACCATCCCAAACCTAGTAGCCAACTCTCACTATTAAGCCGTACCCTCCCTCATCCTCTCAAAAACCCACCAACGACAGATGCAACGTACACACACACATAGATACACAACCCCTCACTCTCTCTTAAAAAAAAAAACAATAACCCAGATTCACCTCGCTCCATACCCGCAAAGAACAAAGGCCGACCGCGTTAATTACCCCGGGGTATGTGCGCTCGCGGGAATCCTCTCTCGTTTGCGCTAATCGCCGCGACGGCAAGGCGTCAAATCCGAATTTTCTCCGGCGCGCGGGAGGCGTGTGATGGTATATATACCTATAGATATACATATAGACAACTATAGTGTAGCAGGCAGCGGCAGCAGCAGAAAATCGAAGCGAGCAGCCGGCGAATCGCAGGCGCCACGAGATGACGCTGTAAAATCTCGGGAGCTGAGAGAGAGAGAGAAGGAGGTGGAGGTGGAGGAGGCAAGAGAGGAGGATGGTGTATATAGGTGGGGGCCAAAGGATGCCGCAATCAATTGCCCGCTTCGGCGCATGACGCGAAAAGGGAGAGAGAGAGGAGAGAGAGTACACGCCTACTTCTAATTAGACGGCGCGACGTGGAGTTTCGGAGCGGCCGTGCACAGTCTGTGTGGATAGTGCTTGCGTGTGAATTTTTGGCTAGTCGTTTATTGAAAAACTTTAATGATTAAGATATTGATTTTTTTATGGTTTAAAACAATATTTCAAATAATCAATTTAGATTTCACGTATAGAATTCAATTATTTACAACAAAAAAAACGTGTCTGGGTGTTCTTATACATTCTCCGCATTTCACGTCCGTATACAACTATATACAGAAAAACTTTAACGATTAATTGATTATACTAAATTCCTTTGGAAAAACTTTCAAATCCACAATTATATCCTTCTTCAAAGCCGAAGCGCACCGCTAACAACGCTATAATTTATTACACTCCGTACTTAAACTGTCCATCATAACAATCGCTCTCGAACAATACTCTCTTTCTCTCGGCACCACCTCTTCTTTTCTCGCATCCACTAAACTGACTCTCTCTCTCTCTCTCTCTCCACGGCAATATTAACACGCTGGCAATTTTCGGAGGCGCCGCGGCATCGATTGTTTTTCACGGTGTGTGCCGCGCTAATTACGGCGCCGCCGTTACCGTGACTCTTGACTTTTCGTGGTGGTCGTGCGTTGTTCCTCCACATAACTTTCTTTTCTTTCCTTCTTTCTTCCTTATATACCTCGCTCACTCGACTCTGGTCGGTCTTTTTCTTTTGTAAAGGAGGAATCGCTAATAAGCGTCCTCATGGAAACTGTCATTAAGGTGTCAATTATACGCCCGCGTGTATAGTTGACGAGGTGTATAATGATATAGGAACGACACTGGTGCGGAGAATTCAAGGGGAGAAATGATACAGTTTTTCGGATGGGCTCATGGGTTTCTTCTTTTTTTATTTTCCGTCTCCTCTCTCTCTCATGGATGACTGCTGCTCTTTTAATTTTGCCGCGGTATGGGTTTAAGAAAGCCGGTTATTAGGTCCGATCCCTTTCCCTTTTCTCTGTATCCGTATATACCGTGGATATTTCGATTTCAAAGTTTAACTTTTCTAATGAGCGTACTGTTTCACTTCCAGATCGTTTCTTCCTGTATACGATTACCTTCGAACTATCGAAAAAAACCGAGCTATTATAAACCTTACCAAATCACAAACACCAAATAAAACCCTCGCGCTTATATATATATATATCCACTTTCGTTCATCCCCACCTTGAATTCCGGCGCATTAAGATCTCGACTGTTTACACACAGACAGTCTGAGAAAAAAGACTAAGAGAGAGATTACTTAATTTTAATGGCCGACGCGAAGCGGTTAAAAAGCTCGAGCGCACGCGCGATAACGATCGCAACGACGCAATTTACGACTCCTGTCCTGCGCGCCTGCAGAGTGCATTAAAACACATACGAGTATTATAGTAAGGGAAGAAGGGTGGAGGGGGAAACATTATTACCACGTGTAAAATAAGCCGTCATCGGGCCACAGTATGGAAACAATCGGAAACGTTCTCGGGACACTTGGAGATAAGCGCAGAGGGGACACGGGAAAATTGGGCAACTCGATTCTTCCACGAGAACGGAGCTGCTATATACGCGCGAGTGTCTCTCTCCCGTGGGGATTTTTCGAGGGGAAAATATATCGAGGGGATAGTCTTTTTTTCTGTTCCAAAGTTATTTATTTGTGTTAAGGGAGAATAAGGTTTGAACTTGTTTTGTAAATGTTTTCCCATCGATTCTGTAAGCTCGCCAAAACATCTTTATTTATTGTCATGAAGGGTCGCTACATTACAAATTACTTATAATAAAATAGCTATTAATACACCTATAGAAGGGTAAAATATTATTTATGAAAGAAAGGTTTAATAATTGGAAATACATAAAATTTCATTATTAAATAGTTTATTTTCTTTATCAGCGTAACACGATCTCTAAAATTAAATACATAAAATACATTTCACAATCCTTTTCAAATTAAATGCAAGCATAGCCGTGTAAACCCTCTTCGAAACAAGAACGAAAAAACCTACATATCCACTCAACAAAAGAATTTCCTTAATTGAATGAAGATCTCACCCGCGGGTAACCCAACACCGACATGAGATCTCTTTCTCTTCTCTACTCGTCCATTCCATCCTTCACCTCCGCCTACGCACATACCCTAATTCCATCCTCTCGACAATCGTCCAGATTACGATTCGTCGTCGTGTCTCTTGTCGCGTCGTCCTGGAACGCACTTCCGGCGCCGAGTTGGCGCCAACTCGCTCGCTTGCTCGCGCATGAGAGAGCAACAACAGAGAGTGCCTATATAAGCGGGCCCCTGGGCCCCGTTAAAGCGTCACTAATTTTTCCCCTGTGGACCTCTTCTTTGGTCCTTCTTTCTCGCGTGTCGACGAAGGTGGCTACGGGAATAAATTATCTCGAGCCGATGCCTATACGTGTGTGTAGGTTGTAGGTTGTTGGAAGAGAGAATGAGAAGGAGAGCCGGTTTGGGACGTGCTTATCTGGTATCACTTAGTGATCCTTAAGGTTACGGGTGAATTTGTATAGAAGTGTCGGGGGTGTACATTTAGACGTGGTCTGGTCACAGAGGCGTGAGAAAATTAATTATGCTTGCAAATCGTGGATTGCTTGCATTCTTGGTTTTATATTTATATTTTTTCAAATTATTTATTACGAATAATATTAGATTTTTTAAAAGGATCAACAGTTTTAGTTCTTTTCATAATCCACCAACTACATTTAGAAACAATTTTTTAACAAAATACTGTAGTATCTTAAATTTATTGTGTATAATCGATTACATATATCAAATTAACTTTAACATTTCTCTCTGAAAACCTAAACCACTGCTTCCTAGACACTCGTTCAACAGCAATACACGACAACTCGAAACCTATACCTGTACCTTCCTCACATCGTACCACACGTACACACTGAATCCCTTACATCCTGCATCCACCTTCCTTTTCCTCATCACGACACGACTGCATTACAACAACACCACACACCATCACTTCAAATCGCTTCCCCCTAATGACTCCAGTATACTACAACTCCCGCGACGACGACGACGACAACGAAAAAGCCAATAAAGCGTGCACTGCAACGCTCCTCCCGCGTGATTCGCGAAACGCACTTGCACCGCTGCTACTGCTGCTGTCGCTCGCTCGCTCGCGCGATATTATAACCGTGAGAATGCAGCAGTAGTGTGCGCACCCGCAGCAGCGGAAGAAGGTGCTTCTCGCTTCCCACGCTATTGCGCGCACGTCGAGCGAACGCGCGCACAGGTTATAACTGCATCATAACGGATTCGCTTTGAGCGAGCGAGGCGTCGCGAAATTGTCAACTTGCCGTGGTCCTGTTGCGAAGTTCTTGCGAGAAGTGGCATGGTTTTCGTAAGGATTTCTTTGAGCTGTATAAGTAGTTGTGAAGTGTTTTTTGGGGTGGGGTTGCGGAAAGGTGGTTACCGGCATAGCGGGATTTGAGAGAAACGGTGGATTAGGAGGAAGGTGATGATGGTGAAGAAAATTTTTGAGTAAATAGTGATGCAAAAATAGAGAATTTAACAATATTAATTGTCTAGCTACTTTATTAGTTAATGATAATTAATCTTGTACAATTGAAAATATTGCTATTAAATATTAAACTTTAATATCGAAAACCTTTCCAACGCACCTCATCCAAATTATTCCGTTCTTAATCACCTCAACACTCGCCCTCTAAAAACTAGACCACCTTCAATGTTCTCACCCATTACACACACACATATACTCCGCAACTCGCGCGGGAAATCGCGTCACCACCACTAGCGTCACAGCACCGCGCAATTTTCGTGTCTTATATATATACTCACTACATATTTCGCATTCGAGGTCGCGCGCGCGTCTCTATGCTCGCATCCACGAAATTCGCGCGCGCGCTCAAGTGTATGCAGCTCACAATTCCGCGCCAGCGTCGAACGAGGCTAATTGGGATAGACCTCCGTCTACCTCACTATATATGTATATAACGAGCGCTCCCGCGAGAGCGTAATAATGACAGTCCGATATGTAGATAAGAACAGCGCGCGCCGTTGCTATACTTTCGACGTTTCGCGTGATTGTTATTTATATTCCCGCCTCGCTTATTATTCGCGCTCGCGCGTTCCTAATACACGGCGTAGCGTCACGCGACCTGCGCGTGTCTTTTGTAGAAAGAGCGAAGGAGTTGAGGGACGCTGCTATTACTATTACTACTGCATGGTGTATATATATATATATATACACGCTTTCGATGATTGCTTTATCGCTCGGGAGTATGCTATTCTTTTGTCGATGGGTGGAGGAGTATATGAGCTTTCTTCTTGTACGCTATACATATGCGCGTGGCGCGTGTTTATTTTTAATGCTGTAACGTGGGAATAACGGCGGTTTCGTTAATGAATTTTCAAATTAAAGTAATTTTCGAGGGAATGGAGGAGGAGGGACCTATACGTGCGAGTTGGGTGGCAGCGAGAGTTTGTTTAAGTTTAATTAGGTTTTTTCTTTAATTAGATTTCCAATGCGGAGATTTTTAGTTCGCTGTAATGAAGTTGGGAAGGGAAATCTTTGTATATTTCTTTCCAATATTACTTTGCATGTAAAAGTCATTAAAAAGTCGTATAGTTGAGAAAGAACTATAATTATATATATATATAGTTAAAAAATTAATTTCATCAGTTGTTATGTCATTAACCGTAAAAGAATTCACACGCAATCAGTCGTTGAAAACAGATATCCATTTTTTCAATAAATCAATATGTCGTCTTTGACTGTTACTATCAACTCAAAACCAATATATTACCCAATCAACCATTACTACTTTAAACAAACGTCACAAGTCAACTACCAACACACGAAACTGTCGCACCTATATATACACGTCTATACCATCAGTACCACCACCCGTTACTCCCTTACACTTCTTTCACCTAAACTCGTTCTCTCTTTCTCTCTCCCCGAGCACAATGTCGTTCGCAAACACGCTCACCTCTAACCGCAAAAGAGCGCGCGCGCGTGTGCCACTCGCTGCCGTGTGTGCAGCCAGCCAGGTAATAATTCGAAAAATACAGCGTGGCGGGCAGTATAAGCAGCAACAGCAGCAGCCCCCTTTTGCTGCTACCTCACCGTTACGCGATTGTCGCACGCGCGCCATTATAAACGCATTAACGCGCGCGCACACGCGGCGTACGTACGTTCGACAATTTTTCAACGAATGAAAAAGCGTCGGTTTTTCCCTTATATATAGCCTGCAGTCTGTATATATATATAGAGATCGCGCGCGTCAGGTGTGTCTCGTAATAGTAGGTGAGGGGATGACGACGCGCGTGGGAGTATACGATGATGATTGATGCACGCGCGGTGGCCTCTCTCTCTCTCATGATGATGCGTTTGACTTTTCGTGGGATATTTAGGGGAAGTTATGTGGCCGCGCGTATTTATGAGGGTAATATATCATGTATATTTTTTTAAACGATTCTTGCTACTATGTTGTTGTGTTTGCTTATTGATATTATAATAACCCGATATTAACGGAAAATTTCCACTCATGGTTATGGTAAAATTAGAAACGAAAAAGCAACGAATTCTGACTATATAAATATATACGCCCACTCTAACGATAAATTTAATTAACCACCGATTAATTTACCCTTCGATAAAAACGTATGTGCATTGCAAGAAATTTTCCGTTCGCAATATAATGCATCATTAATGAGGAACGATTGATTTTCCAATTAATCCAGAAAAGCGGCAACGTGTTCACGGTTTAGGTCACAATGGCGGATATCGTGCGCACGCTATTAGAGAGAGAGAACCCGCGATGAAACATTTATGCGCCGCGAGCGCGCGAAAGGATGATGAACGCGTATACGACAGGTCGTTTTGCCGTAGTTTCGTAAGTATACATAAGGGGAAAACGAAAGAGATCGATCATCTGTACGATATATAAGTTACAGCTTTCTTCCCAATGGAGGCTGCGAGGTGTACACGCACGATCGAACCTAGAGTGGTTGGTTTTGTCGGGTATCAATTTTTGATGATTCGTTTGTATGTTCTTAGGAACGTGTTTAGGTCTGTTTCCTTATTTATTGGCCAGAAGTGTGTGATGTAAAAGCAAATGTATCCGTAAATTATATATAAACCGAAATTTCTTACGCGTATACGTTTACGCTTTTATCAACGTTAAACCAATACTGTCTATTTCCCAGATAGATTTTATAAAGCTCATTACCATATTCAACCACGTAGCAGACGAAAACCGTCACACACAGCGTGTTATAAATGATCCACGCAAGCAAACCTTGCAATTATTCGCAAAACATCATCATTATTACAACGCTCATCCCTCTCCACACTCATAAAAATTCCCATACAGAGCGTCGAAACCCTATACATACCATCACGATTTTTCACTTTCCACTGTGCTCGCATATATATATATATATATATACCTCTTTTACCAGCCACCGAAAACTACCACACACACACACTTGGCCAGGTCTCGCGTCATCGTCTCTTACTCTTCTCTTATTCATCGCTTCTCTCATTCTCCTCTGCCTTGCAACCCTTCGCGTAACGCCATAAATCAATGCGCCACAAAAGGGCGAACACGGCAATTAAGGGTGTTTTCGAGTACGTATATACGCGAACGCACACGCAGGCAGGCACTATAACACACACTCGAGGGGTATTAAAAAGCATTACTCATCACATAATCGCGCGCGCGAGAGAGCGCATTCGCTTTTATATCTCCTTTCAGAAAGAGAGAGAGAGAGTATAGATATATAAAGTGAACGAGAGAAACTGCAGAGCCGCGAATATGTGCATGGCGCTAAACGTCGACGGGCGAAAAATGAGAAATGATTCGGGGACTGCTTAAAATTCATGAGCGAGGTTTAGTACGCGATCATCTCTGCATATACGATGCCCCAGATATTTGGGACCCCTTGGGTCGCTCTTTGATTCGTGACTGCTGCTTATTTCTTTTTTTTTTTTATGTAACGTGCTTACTCGTTAAGAGAAGGTCTCTCTTATTAATTGTCGAATTTCTCGCACGTGTAATCGCACGTATAGTGGCAATAAAAGTCGCGCTGCAACGTAATTCGGGTCACGAGACTGCACGATGATGATTCTTTCGTCGACCGCGTATACACAATAACTCCCTCCCCCCCGCTCTTGACGTTTTATAATCATTAGTCAAAATTATGTCTGTATATGCGCGCTTATATGTATACTTATTGAAAGTGCGAGCGACATAGTTATGTAAATCGCACATAAGCGATGCAGCCGTTGATCGTCGGGGTGTATGATTAAAAGTAAATTTTCCCATTGGTTATGCTTATATTATTATATATATACAAATATCTATGATATATATGTGTGTACTTATACAGAGCGACAACTTTCTCTTCCTCGTAATTAAATGCCCTTAAATTCAGGCGTCGAACTGTGGGATTATTAATTACGCGCTCGCGTTTGCGCGCGATGAGCTCTGTCATTGAGAATTGAATACGTTGTGGTGGTAGAGAGAGAGAGAGGGAGAGAGAGAGAGAGTTACATCCGGTCGGGCATGGGTTTCGTGGGCATAAGAGCGTGGATAATAATCGGTTGCAAGCGAGTGCAAGCAGCGCACGAGTGTACTTCGGAAGGGCTTAACGTTCCGTTGATGAGGAATTTCATGTTTTTCCAGAGGGGCAGTTGTTATATATGTGTATGCGCGCACGCGCGCTTTCGAGGAATTATAACGTCTGATTCGATAAATCTCGCGTGGTTTGTAGTAAGATTTTCACCGATTTTGGTTGCATAAACAACATATATATATGCATTTGATTAGTCAAATTTTTGAGATGGAATATTTGGTTTAATTAACGTATATGATTTTCATAACGGAGATGTCCTTGATAATAATTTCAAAATTAGCTGGATTCCATTCATTCCAAAGATTTTCCTCAAAACCATGATAAATTCATATAAGTATTCTGACATATACCTACATATTTTCATCATACAATTAAAGATAAAAATTCGAAAGTTATAGACAAGCGCTATCATCTACCTATATCAACCTAAATATTTCAAATCTCCCCAATATAAAACCTCTATCCATATAAAAACTTCACCTCTACTCTTACCACCACACACCACACTTCAAACCTATTCACGCGATTTCGCTTCTTCAGCCACCTCCACCTTCCCTCAACCTTGATTGAGCCGCAAGAAAGGGCGTCGCAACTGCAAACCGACTACTCCCATCACCATATACATATATATATACACCAACCCAACTACAAACCGAAGAGATTCCCTATCGAACCTCACAATCGCACGCTCAATTTTCCGCACAGCATTATTCAGACGCGGGCGCGCGATGTTTCGTCCGCTATACCCTTTCCATTTCCTTGCGCGCTCGCGTTCATATAGCATGATACGCGATGATTAGACCACACGGCGGTATATGGCGCGTCGGGCTTGAGCCTTCCACGGGCTATTTGTTAGTATAATAAGGGCCGACGGTTGTGTATAGCAGTAGTCAGCTAGCTAGCTAGTAGTGTGGCCAGAGCGTTATAACCACTTGGCGGCACGCCACTCCGTTTTAGCGTAATTGTCCCAGATCTGGATTTACATACGCGAATGGCGGCTGGTGAGGGAGAGAAAAGGGAGGTAGAGAGAAAGAGAGAGAGAGACAGCGTGAATTCGAACGCGCGGTGAATAACGTTGAGTCTGTGTTGGGTGGTGGCGCGAGAGAGTATGTACGTGGGGTATATATACCGTTGTAAAGTGCAAAACTCATGGCTTTTAGGGTTTGCGATATATTTCTATACACGGTCGCGAGGAGTTTAGATGTGTGTAATACCTTGCGTGATGATGGTTTTGATCGTGTAATGTGCGCGATAATTTTTATGATAAAACTTTTACTAAGGTCGTATATTTTATCAGTAATTCATGAAAATGTAACATCAAAAATCAATCTCCAACAACGCCTATATCAATATTCTATCGCCCCAAATCCACGTATTTATTCCTTCGGCTATATATATATATATATATATACAAATTTGAAAATCATTATACAAAATCTCTCACAACACTCCACCTGCGCCATATAAATTACACAAAATCTTCCGGCAATCACGTCGATTCGTATTTGCTCGACGCGCGCGCGCACAGTGTAGCTCAGTCTATACCCGTTATCTGGAGTATCGACTTACGGGCGTGAGCAAACACGAGTGAGTGAGAGAGAACTGTATATATATCGACGAGGGCGGGGCGGACGTCGAGTGCAATATGTATATATAGGCGTGTATAAAAGCAAACTACCAAGGCCGCGACTTTTATATTTTCGGCGGTGAATTTGGGCCGTGGTATATTGATGAACGGTTATATCGTGTAGGTCGAATGAGAATGGATAGAATTTGGGTTCTAAAATTAGAGTAATATTGATTTGTTTGAAAGTATTTTAAAACGACATGTTTCGTAGAATTGGTTCTAATAACGTTTTCAAAACAAAAACTAGAATCAGAATTAACAATTTTCTTTACAAAATTTAACATAATCCAGTGCACTACCACCACACACGCATGATTTACCGATACTTCATCCATTCCTCCCCATCACTATATATATATACATCCCGCCAACAAATCTTATCTCGCTCCCCGGATTACGCACGCTCGCCGAACTCTCCGCATCAGGAACTTCCCCTCTCTCCCTTCCTACGGAAAAGGAATATTTGTAAGGCATTACGGGTGCAGCAATACGACGAAGCATATATATATATACACACGCGGATGTGAAAGGGACGGCTGCGTACTTAGGTGCTCGTGCGCGCGCGCGCGATCGTGCCGAATTCTCATAAATTGTGCGAGCAGATAGGAATCGCCGCTGAATTATTTTATACGAGCGGTGCGGCCGCGTACAAAACAATCTTATATACATATATACACCAATGATTTCGGCGGTTGATAGCGAGTAAAAAAATTAACTTTCATAAGCGAATTTCACTCCTTTCTTCAAACGTTCGTTCTCGTGCTTGTATATATGTATATACGGCGAGTGTTCGAGTTCGCATACATAATTGTCTACGTTTTGTAAATCGTTGTTTTTCTTTTCCATTGCGAGTATAGTAGGTTGTGGCGATTACGAAATGCTAATCGTTAGATAAGAAAACCTAACACTTTGGTGTTTATGTATACGTTGTAATTCTTACAGGTTGTTTATTTAGCATCAATTGATTTAATATACATATTAAAAAGCGTATAATTGAAAAATTTAATCTTTCCAATAACATTTTTCACTTACTACTTTCTATCTATTATATACTAACAAATGTTTAACCAACTTTATCCTCTTTCTGATTTCAGAACGAAGTGGAAGCGTCAAACGCTCGTAGGCTTCGAAATCATGGAAGCTGGCAACTTCGCTGCTTTCCAACGTCTCTACTCCGCGGCTGGTGTACCTGCTGCTCATCCGTCGGCTGGTCCATACTGGCCATATCCAGGCGCTGCGGCGGTAGCACATCACGCTCAAAACGATTTGCTCTATC
The DNA here is from genome assembly GCA_035583055.1 of Torymus tubicola. Classification (NCBI taxonomy): domain Eukaryota; kingdom Metazoa; phylum Arthropoda; class Insecta; order Hymenoptera; family Torymidae; genus Torymus; species Torymus tubicola. Next base: position 462,821 of record JAWWEQ010000010.1, read on the forward strand.
GACAAGCAGCCGCAGTGACCCTTCAAAAACCTATGCCCTATCGGCTCTATCCTTCACCAGTGATGCTACCTGCCGGTCCAAGTAGTCACCCATTAAGTGGCCTCGTATCCAGCACGACACTTGGTGGTCTCAATAGCCTCAACAGTGGATACTACAGTAGGGATAGTCCTACGTCCGATGTACACGATCAACAGCAACAACAGCAGCAACAACAACAACAACAACAACCACAAAGGCCAAGTGGATTAGACCTGATGCAACGCGAAAGGAGCAAGAGTATGGAACGAGGGTCGCCGTCGGGACGCGAGAATTCCGATACGCCGACGAGCTTGAAGGCCGATAGCGACGACGAGAGCATACACGACGTTTAAGGACACAACACAATACGACTGTTTCTATATATAAAATGTATTCGTTATCGTGGAATGAGCGTACGTTCGCGGGGGGGTGCCAAACACAGAGCGATCAGGTGTATGTGTGTGCGTATATCGGCGAGGAGAGAAGGAAAAAAAAGAAGAAGGAAGTTCGCGTTTACAGGAGAGAAAGAGAGGAAGAAGTGACGGAAGTGACTCGAAAATACGGGAGAAAGAGGAAGCGCGTATACAGCGACCAGGATGCGTCGTGCGGTTAACCGAGTATATATATATATGTGTGTGTGTGTATGTATATCTGTGTCCACGTACTTCCGACGGGGGGCCACTCACAGACACACACACGCGCGTGAAGGGATGCGCGCGCTACGTATATCGTTTACAATTGTCTCGAGAATCGAACGGAACGACCGGAAGGGGTTACACACACATATATATATATATATATATATACACACGTACGGGAGTATGCGGCTCGAGTTTTTTGATTTTACTCGCGGTGAGTGAATGTTTTCTTGCGTCGGTTATGCGTATATACGGGAAGGGTTGAAATACCGTTGTTTTTTCTCCCCGGAGTTGCGTGTACGGTTTTGCGGTGAGATTTATGGAATGGACAGGTCGGTGATCGCGGAGGTGAGGTCACGTATACGAAAAACTGTATAGCCGGGGATAAATTTGATTTTGATGGTTTTGACTCGTGGATTAAAAGACAATTTACGATATATTCAACCTGGTGGTGATCGAAATTCGACAGTCACGCGCGTTGATTTCATTTCAAGATATCCCAAAGATCTCGTTGTAGTACTATTTATAGGACTCACGAGTGTAGAGGAAAAAACGGAAGCCTCGACAAAGCCGGTACAACACAACATATAACATACGAAGTATAGCGCGGGAAGCGAAACACGCCTACAAAGAGGCGGCGCGCGACGACGTCGCCAACGCAAATCCGCAATTAATATGACATTAGCGCGAGCTGTTTTCGACTGACTGCAGCGAAATCCTTTCTTTCATTCTCTTTCTCTCTTTCTCGTTCTCGGGCTTCCTCGAGTAACGACCGTGGAAATTTCGCGACGCTGTTCGGCGGGGTAGCATTAATTAGACCCTTGCCAGCGTGCCTCCTCGCGTATACATACACACACATACACATACTTGTACATATGTCCCTACTTCTTTTTATCCTCGTCGCTCTATCCTTGTTTTTCACACTCTCTTCCTCTCTCTATCTATCTCTTTGCTCCCTCCATCTCCCCAGACCTTTCTTTTTTTTTGTATATCTTATATAGCGCGAGTGCGAGTATACATATAAATATAGAGCATAGTTTACGTGTACATGTACGACGATTTAGTTGATAAGTTTTATTTATTAAACGGGAGTGAATGTGTGTGTGTGCATTTTGATGAATGTGATGTATGCGCGGTCGCGCGTAGATGATTGTCGTTTCGTTCGTGGCTTTTTTCTTTCGTCAGATCATGTGCAATGCCGTCGCGACGCCCGACTTGTTGTCCATTTAGCAGAAGATGCTAAACACAAGTCTTTGTAAATATTATGCGGGTATGATTTCCTTATTATTCTCCCTCCTTTGTTTTCTGTTGTCTCGGTGGGCGTTTGCACTCTCATTGTGTAAAAAAAGGAAAAAAACAAAAATGATAAACGAAAGAATAGAGTGATTGCGCGCTTGTGTGAACTTCGAGTATAGGAATACTTGTAACGTTTAAGTTTGTACACAGATCCACGCGTAGAAAGAAAGAGAGATAGAAGTGTAAGCGACGATGAACATGTAGACATGACATTCCTTACGCTTAAGTTTTCGTATTTATATCGAGGATAAACTAGACGAGTCTTCTGTAGTTGGTTGGGAGAAAACGAGAGATTTGAAAATTGGAGAGGCGAGCAGAGTGTTTTTTTTTTTGTTCGAAGAATACGTAACGACACTGTCACTATATTAGTGAACGCTTTTTTTTTACGAAACTGTGCGAGGATAAAAAAAATACACACATATACATACACGCTGGATTATCGGCACGGCGAGTGAACCGAGCTGTCAAAACTTCGTAAAATGAAAAACAAAAAAAAAAGACATGACGAATCCTATAACTGTCAGTATCGATTCCTTCTAGCGACGATCTTCCTGAAGCGCGTACAAAGTATCGAATTTTTTTTCTCACGATCAAGCCACGTGGAAAACGTGTCGACGGATGTGGCTCAAAAAGTCACTCATAAACCATTATAATCCAGGCTCGAATTTCCCTCGAGGGAGAAAGACAGCAAGGGGACACACGGGCAGTTTTCCGGCGTGTTCGATAGGCGGGAGAGTACCAGTATTATGAATGTATAAAATTACCTAGATTTTATCGAAGAAGCGTGTGATGTGCGAGTGCGAATGCATGTGTGAGTTAATTATGCGCATGATGATGTGTGTATATGTGCGACCTGGTCGACACACAGTGGAATGTACGTATGTAGGAGAAAAAGCAACAAAAAAAACCGGCGATTGGCGCGTGTTCGATATGCGACACGAGGCGCGAGATATTGCTCTTTTGTAAGCCGGTTCGATATTAAACGTTATAACGTTCCCCAGGCAGCAAGAAAAAAAAATATATAGTGAATCCATGCTTTGTAACATAATGTCTGTATAGCAAAAGATATATGGAAAATATATTATACTGAATTTACATGGCCCTCTTTTTATTCGTTATTTGTAAACCTTTTTGCACCTCGTCCTTTTTTCCTGACATTTATTAACTAAATTATAAGTGATAATGAAGTAGTAATTATTTTTGAAAAAAAATAGTTGAGCACAGTTTGATACAAACTGCTCGAAAATAATATTCATATTAAAATATTTATTGATTTAAATTAAAAATTCGATATTAAATAGCAACTATTAACGACGAACTCTCAATCGTATAAACAAATAGGTACATTCTTTCATTAACATTAAATTCGCTGAACTCAAGAAATCTACAGATCATATCCGGTTTGACATCATTACCAATAAAGTTTGCATCAAACGAGTTAATATACGAAATTTCTGTCCGATTCGCTAAAGGACCGCCGATAAAATCATTCATATTGCCATTGATATGTAAAGGCGGCAAAGTGCCTTTGCCAATGAGATCGAAAAGTCATTTGCCCGCGTGATGCGTCAGGAGCGCGAATGAAATCTTAATTCCGTCAGATCTCCACGCATTTATGGTTCTTTCATCTTTACCGCGCGTCGTCGTCGAGATTAGCGCGCGTGACAGCGCGCTATATATGCGGCAGTCGATTTAAAGATTCGGACGACCGAGTGAGCTGCGTGTAAATCGTTCGAAATTTCGTCTTTTACACGGTATACAAAAGGAGAAACGCACGCTTGAGTAAATGTGGACACGCGTTGGTTTTTGTTGGATCTCAAACACGGGAGTCGAGCGAATCCCGTACACGATTATATTTCTCTTGAATGTCTTGAATTTTTTATTTGCAGATTACTTTATGCTTTCTGTGCAGTTTGACGTCAATGGTTATTTCCTTAAAATTACGTGCTGCGGTAATATGTTGTAACATTGAATTTTTGCATTGAATATTTGCATTTTTGAGGTTAAGAATTTAATCTGAAACTCCGTTTTCGGCAGCAATTCATAGATATAATAGTTTATACTCAATACAATTTCAAAGTATTTATCACTTTTTTAACGGGCAAATTCAAAAATAAAAATTTTCATAATTTTTATGCCTTTTTAAAAATTTCAAAATCCCCTACAACGACGACAATAAAAGTCAACCTCCACCTCATTAACTAACAAGCCCCATTACATACCTCGATCCCCACCACTTCTCGCGCACAACAATACCCGAACGAGTTCCACTTGAGCTCAACCTCGTTCCACAAAAAACAAGCAAGCAAAAAAAAAAGCACATAAGTACCCTATATACCAACCTACCGGCTATATACAAGCTCACGCGCGCGCGTGCGCGCATCGTGAAAGCGAAGCGTGACAGGCAACTTAAGCCTTAATCGTATTTGCTCATTTCCGTCTTTTCGAAGAAGACGAGGTATATATATAGGCGGCGCAACGACGGCAGTAGAGGAGGAGGAGGAGGAGGAACGAGCGAGCAGCAGAAAGAGCGCGCAATTACTGAGGAAGGAAGGGGTTATTTTATTCCTATTAGGGTAAAACGAGTAGCCTCGGTGTACCCCCAATTACAAGATATTAATTTGGGGCCCCCCCATTAGCGAAAGAGATGGCGGCGAGGGCGAGCACTATATACTAACGATTTTTCCAGACCGAGTTCGGCCGAGCGTGAAGCTAAAGTGCGTGTTGTGTAGGTGTATGTATGTATATACGGTCGACCGGCATTGCAAGGAATATTCGTCAAAGTGGAGGAAGCTTTGAGGCTGTCGTTGTTGGAATGTTTTCTTCTCGGGTTTAGTGATTTTTCGTGCGGTGAATTTCGTCAACGATTTGGGTACCTGAAAATAGTAGAAATGAAGTTGTAAAGTGAACAATTAAACATTTTTATATCTTAATAGATACGGCACATTGGATAAGAATACAAATAATTAAATTCAACTGTTAATATTGATAAATAAAAATAATTGTAGACAAATACTTGTGCGGTTGTTTAAAAAGAAAATAAATTAGAATAATTTTAAACGCACCTGTAAAAAAATGTAACAATCAAGCTGAGACAATAATCGCCAGTCAAGAATTTGTTATTAGTATCACATAATTATTTATAATTTCAAAACTCGAAATTAGTAAAAGGGGTTTATAAAAAGTTCGTGAAACCTTTTTTTAGTCATGACTAATTTAAAAACATGAGATTCTTTCCTAAATTTCTGTCCAATACTTGATTTTAATTTTATCAAACTATTATCATATCAAACAAAATAAATTCACTATACAACTTTCCAATAATCCCCGCAAGAAAGTCATAAATTTCATCGGCCATAAAAACCTCACCACGTATGTCCAACGAACAAGATAACCGAGCACCCCGCAGTACCTTTCACCTGTATAATACACCCGTCACCAATATATATATACACAGCTCATCGGGCCTCAAACCCTCCGGAAAATTATCCCTCCGATCATTATCCGGCAACTTTGTCCCCATCTTCCGCGCACTCACCTCCTCCGTATATATAAACATATCCTCTTCTCCAAATCAACGAAAACAATCAAGCCATACAAATATACATGCACACACATATATATACATACACGCATGAACGCAGGTGTATCGTAGCACCCGCTGCAGGCTGCATCATGCACACACGCATACACCTGCGCTATCGACGCTCGCTCGCTCACTCGTTCTATAACACACAGTGGAAATCGAAGAGCTGCGCGCGAGGAGGAGTCTCGGAGGATGTGGTTAACCCAGAGAGCGGAGCTTTTGCCGGGCTTCTGCGGGCGCATCCCGAGCGTGTAATAACAAAAGCGAGTGAGTGAGAGAGAGAGAGAGAGAGAGAGAGAGAGAGGCAACGGCCTCTTCGTATACTGTCCGGAACACGAAAGTTAAAGGGGTAGACGACGCGGCGGTGCGCATACAAGAGGGACTGTCCTGCCTGCTGCCCCCGCATCCTGTTCCTCCCGCGTGCAGTTTGAGGTTTTCGAAGGAGAGAGGAAGAGAGATAGAGAGGATTTGTTGTCCTTGTTAGCAGGGTTGTCTCGGAGTTGAATACGTGTGTATATGCGAGTGTTGAGCAAACGCGGAAGGTGATTTTGGGAATACGCTGGTTTCGAAGTAAGAGGTCGGTCAAGTTTAGACTTTTCACTGAAATGTTTTAATATGAGCAAATAAAAATCATTGCAAAAAAAATTTCAAATCATATTCATCATTACATTGTTGTTGCTTTTTAAACAAATTATTTATATTTTATTAATGTTATCTGCAAAAATTAAGTAACGTTTTATTTATTTATTTTATTTATTTATTTATTTCAATTGTACGGGCATAAACCCTTTTATACATTTATGATATGAGTATGTATAACTTATATCTAACTTATATGAGTATAACTTATACTAACTTATGAGTATGACTTATAACTAACTTATGAGTATAACTTATAACTAACTTATATGAGTATAACTTATAACTAACTTAAATTACAAATA
>JAWWEQ010000010.1:469402-574677 GCA_035583055.1 Torymus tubicola
TAGCGGTTGACAAAGTTCAATGACCTGCGTAACGGTTAACAGAGTTAAATGACAGTGACTGCAACTTTCAACTCTGCAAAATCGCACCACCGGTGTATCAATGCAAACACTGGCACGACTCTACAGCCACTCAGAAGTAAAGAGGTCTTCTATGTCGCTCGAAAACTCCTACTGAGATCTGCCACAGTCGTGACACAAGACCCCGCTTCCAAAGCGTCAGTTGATAATTTGATAGAAATAAATAAATAATTTGAAGGCACCGTCAGGTAAAACAAAAATCCACCGCAATGCACACACTAACACGACACAGCAACACCGAATATTACAATACTTAGATAAAAATTTAGCGAGCGCTAACAAGAGAGATGTTGCTCGGTCAATGGCTAGACGAAGACTTTTATGATAAAAAAATAACTCAAAATATATATTTTGTACGCGGAAAAAGGGGAAATCGAAGTTTTGCAATGTTTTGTAAAACTACTAGGTAGCAAGGAGCTCCAGTTCTAGGAATCCGCGAGTCGAGCGCAAGGGGTCGCCGCTCCCTATTCCACTGAGCTAAGCAGGCAGCCCAAGTAACGCATATAGTACATCGCAAGTCAAACGTGCCTATAAGCGCTGAACAGAGTCGATGCCTCTGATTAGTTGCTCGCGGATCATTTCGGGGAAGACGAGCGCAGAAATCGCTAGTTGAAATTTAGTCGAGTTGGTAACCGCGTACGCGTCGGGCGACCCCGTTACTTTTGTTAAACTATACTTCATCTCTATCGTTTTTCTAATAGATAATCAACCTTTGCATTAAATGGTGTAAGTTTTCTGATTTACGCAATCTTATAAATTCACGATATACGCTGTATAGAGAAACAATAATTTGTCTGACAATTTTTATAATTAATCTTTAAACTATTTTAAAAACGATGTTTCAAGCTTCAGAATATTCGTTTTCCTATGCCTCTTATAGATTATCAACGTATTAAAGGTGAATAGTACATTTCTTTTTGCGAAATCAAATTTTCGCACTAGTATTGAAATCTACTATTTTGAGATATAAAAAGATGCATACGTAACAGACTGATCAAATACAAATTTGAGAATAAAAATTAATTACAAATACTTATGGTCATCAGACTCTGTCAAATTAAGTACATCGGTTAATGTAGAATCTCATTCGCATGAATAATTTTACTGACTCCTCCATGCACATTTTTAATTAAACTTTAATCCAACACGAAATTCACCCGATCCCGTACCATGTTTCGATAATTCCTTCAATTAAAGAAACTTAAAATAACAACCCAACCGATTACTTTAAATCATTATCCACTGGCTCGATCTCAATTTAAATATCATCGATAACGATAAATTACACACTCCTCCTTCCGCAATATCACTCGACCATTCAATCGTCCGAAAAAATTAATCCAAACCCCTTCTTGCATATATATATAATACATCATCATCCAGAATACGTTCGAATATATAATATACCGTTGGTTGATTCGTACGAAATCCATTTAAACGAAATAGGCCGCGTGCTCAGGCATTTAACGTCGCACCTGCACGCACATTTTTCCCGTCGGAATCCTCCTCGTGTGTATATGCGGCTACCGCGGCCAGTAAATAAGAAGAAGAACATCTGTCAATCAGTAACACTGAGTCTCTGCGGTGTGAGAATGTGGCGGGAAAAACAATGTTCTCGCGAGGTGAGGCGAGAGGTCGACATTGGAATGGGAAGAAGGAAATAAAACCGACAAATTTAAGGAACCGAGGAGGAAGTAAGAGGAAAGGATTTAACGGGGGATATGATGGCTGGTTTTTATTGAGAGATGAAAGTCGCGTCGAGAGGTAATTGTAGGTTATTATTATTATTATTAAATACAAACAGTTGTAAGAAGCCGAGAAATGATTCTTTCACGGTTATATTACCGTTTCGGATGGTTCTCATAAAAAAGTTAAACTCCGAGTTTCCGGATAAATTTTAAGTAGCTTCTCACAAATCTTACAATAAAAAAAAAAAAAAAAAAACACAACACCCAAACCAATTTGTACACGAATATACGCAGGTAACATTTCAATCAACCTCACCTAACCCAATATATATATATATTATACCTTCTAATCCCTTCATCTCTGCCCCCCACCATATATCCCTTTCTCCCTATACAAATTTCGAAATCAAACGCTACCGTCCGCTAAAAACAACCACTGCGTCAACATCCTCGAAAACCTGGAAAAAAGTGCACTGAAAAACGACGAACCACTGCTAAGAAGAAGAAAAAAAAAGAAAGAAAGAGAACGCGATCCTCTCTATATGCTCACGCACGAAGAGAGAAAGAGAGAGAGAGACGGAGAAAGTGAACGAGGCAAGAGCGTATAATGTGTCCAAAAGGCACCTGCTGCTGTTACTGCCTGCCGCCGCCGTATGCGCGCACCGGCTATCTCCTTCCCATCGACCTGCAGAAAGAGAAGAAGGAGAAGGAGGAGAAGAAGAACGTGCGTGGAGAGAGGGAGAGAGAGAGGCAAGTCCGAGTGTCGGCGATGCTATCTTAGCTCCTCGAGACCAGCGGACCACTTATATCGTTAATTGCTCTCACTTCCGTTGCTTGCTCGCGCGCGCGTTCGTTCGTGTGCGTGCGGAGCGCCTCCGATACGAGCATTAAACGCGTCAGCCCCTCTTTGCAGTTCTGCACGTTACGTGTGCTGCACGTGTGTATAAGAGGTCGCATGAGTATATATATATGTGTGTACACAGATTATTAGGGTTTGTAAGTGTGTGTTGTATATGTAAAAGAGTGAGCTTTGAGCGTATATATGTGTGTGGAAGTGGAAATATATATGTATGAGAGAATGAATTGGTGCATGATTCAATTATGGAAAGTGATTAATCAACTGGCTGAATATTTTCTTTTTTTTTTATATAAGATTGTTGATATTATTTTGTTCGAAAAATTTATTATATATCGAAATTAATCGTTGTAAGTATAGGTCTGAAGGTAAATAAATATGTATACAAAATTATTTGTCATTTTCAATAAAACTTTTCTCATCTATGAAGTACATTATAAATATATCAAATGAAAAGTACAATAATTGAATATAAGTTGCTCGAATAAATAATTGTTATTTAATTATAAACCATAAAAATTTTTTTAGTAATAAGAATAAATATTATTTAATTTCTTAAAGATCTAACAGATGACCCATTCAAACTTATACCTATAGAGCACATAGACAGGTGGAATGTCAGTTATATATACACGGTACACAGCGACACATGGGAATCGAGATCGATAATTAGGGAAAAGTTTCGACTTCTTTCACGCCCAGGAATCCGGTCCCGCATTGTCTTATATATAATACCCATACCACGAGTGAGAGATAGAGAGAGACCCAAAGAAAATTGGGAAACACAGAACAACCGTACGGAGGATGCGCTATATACGATAACGATACACATTACATTACATAGCCTACACACACCCGCGCTCGCACCTTTCAAATCCGCTCCTTATTTACGATTCTGAGCTGCGTGTATGCTGCGCGCCTGCGTTTATCTCTCTCTCTCTCTCTCTCTCGGCTTTCACGGATTTTTCTCACTTAATTATGTACCCATGCATGCGCGCTGCTCTACACTCGCGTGATGCTTGTCGAAATTTCGGCGCTAATTGGGCGCAGGTGTACCTTCATATATATATATATTCGGGTATATATATACACCAGTGTAATTCTCCGATGCACATCACACACAGAGAGAGAGAAATGTATACTGCAGTACGTACAGCTCTGAGTTTATCGCGATGGGTTTATTATTATTGTATGTTTCCCTGGGTGAGCTGTGCATCAGCAGCAGAGTGCACGGCTTCCGACGAATGATACTCGTTACACTTCGAATTTGCACTTTTGAAACAAGCGCGCGGCGCACTGCATGCGGGGCGTCGTTTTCTGCGAGGTTGAGTATAGACAAAGTGCAGCCCGAGAGAGGGAGATCCTTATCGCCGTGTACTTATACTCGCGTTTTCTTTCTGTGGTCTTGTAGATTATACTCTACTGCGCAGAAGTATAAACGCTGTATATATATGATATTTTTATTTATGAACTGTATATACGCGTATAGTTGTTGTGAAAATTGTTATTTAATTTTAAAGCGAAAATTTATAATTCGCAAAAGATATACGCTATACTTCACTCCCTATATATACTCGTTCTCAGGATTTTACAACTTCTTCATTTTGTACATAAATATATATATCGTGCGCACAGTTTGGATTTAAGTTATAACGCGCGTTATAGCTCTGACGTATATAATTGCGCGAGCGCCCTTAAAAGGATTTCTTTTAATTTAAAATCGCACGCGAAGCTCGCGGTGCCGCGATATATATTTATGCGCTCGATCGACGTAAGATATTTCTTCATTTTGCTTCGCAAACCGCGCATACATATATATATACATCTAACTTTTCAAAAGGACCGAGAGTAAGTGATTTACGGCCTGAGAATCGCGAATTTGTCGCCGAAGAAATAATTTCGCGGTGCGCACGCGAGAGGAAGCGCGCAGATAGAAAGAGAGAAGAAACCAGTCGCGCGACCGCAGACGTATAAATTTACGCGGCGCACAGTAGCCGCTGCGCGCGTTCTTTTTTTTCGCACTATATATATATATATACCTGCGCGCAGAGACAACGACGACGAGATTTACCGGGAAAGATTAAGGCGTCACCCTGTGTGTATATGTATATATGTAATATATACACCAAGCGCATCAGAAATGTTTATACTCGTATAATGGAACGCGTCGTTCGTGGAAATCGCGCGATTTTTCATAGCGCAATATAAAAGAGACATTAAATTATTTAATTTCGCTGAATGCCTCGGCAGGTATATATATATGAAAAAACGCGTGTAGTAGTAGTATAAGAAAGGCATCATTACGATTTAATTGCGCGTAAGCGCGTGCGCGCGCGAGTGCGCTATATAACGTTTCATAAAAAATAATTTTCTTCAATTAGTCTCTCGATTTCCATTCAGATCTAGCTTAGCGCGTTGCCCAATCCGCGCGCTTATTGCTCTCTCGTTGTATATATAGCAATTACAGAAATTCTCGCATTGCTAAATCCTACACTATTATGTACGTATACCACATAAATGCTTATTCCGATATACAACAACAAATCATACTTTCGCAAATATCTTTCTCTCTATACTTTCTATAAAACACTATACCACCCTGTGTAAATGCAAAACTTTTCCTCGATTCAAAATCCAAACCCTGCGCTCCGCTTAATATAATCACCGCATACATATACATATACCTATCAACCAAACATGACTAATTACCCTTCTCCTATACATATACGTATATATAAGTCAGAAAAAGAGAAGAAAAAAAAAGCAACGTTCGGTCGGTCGACGAAAGCCCATAAATAACCGTTTATCTGCCGCATATGAACGTGCGCGCGCGTGCGCAGGCTTACGTTTCGTCACGCGACTCTATATACTACTATACACTTTTGCGCAAGATCACATGCGCGCGAGATTTGCATGTATGTATGCAAGCGGTAATCGATGGGTCCCCGGTAGCTCCGCCGCTGATTATCGTCGAGAGAGCTATAGGCGGATATCGGAGAGATTTGTCGCGCCCCGGCGTCGTCGTGTATGTAGTACGTGGCCGATGACAAATCAGCCCCTCGTCGCGATCGCGTCACGCGATTGCAGAGTCAAGCTCGATTAGAGGTGCAACGGGGTATAAGGGTTACTGCGAGTATGTATGTGTGTGTATAGAGGTGTGGAAAGGTATATGAGAGAAAGGGTAGGTGAGTGATTATATACGTGGATCTATATTTGGTAGTTGCGTATTGGAAAGGTTTTTTTTTAGAGAAATGAATTGGGTTTTTACCGTATTTAAAATTTCGTGAGTGCTGTGGGGGATTGGGAAAATACGTGTGAACTGCGAAATGGTTTATCCCGTATTCTTCGTACAAAGGCAATTATTATTATACGTGCTATGAAGTTATTAAAAGAAGTGAGAATAATCCGAACAATTGTGATTAGTATATGTTTTGAAATATTATTCACGCACTCTTGATGAAGTATATTACTTCGTCAATTAGTCAGTGGGTATTTCGTAATTGCCTTTTAAAATCTTTTCACCTCTCATCTATGTTTATAATCACTTCTTTTGTATCCTTTGAATTGAAATCCTAATTTTCGTTATAAATGAATAACTGTTTTTCGTCATTCGTCGCGGTTCAGTATACTATAAAGCTTACATGCGTATAATCATTTAATTTGTAATTAAAATACAGTCGCGTAATTATCGGTTGTAATATATACACTCACTGAAATATTAATAAGTGATTAGTTATTTATTTGGAAGAAGAAGAAGAAGAAGAAGTTTAAGATATATGATTCCTTAACACTCAATTATTTGCGTCATTTATCTATCATAATAAAATGCCTTCCGGGCAACATATATACATGCAAGCTATTAATATTTGAAAAGACGTATATTTTTTTTTATCCAACGCTCTCCTCATACGTGTATTCGAATAAACACATTATAATTTATCAGTATATCGCTAATAAATTCATATTTCATAACGTAATCAACAAAAAAAAACAAAGAAATTCTCGATATTACTAAGTCTAAAACTCTACCAAAAGTCACCAACAATATTCGCACACCTTAGCACCACCGGTACACCTTTAACATATATACCAACCCTCCACGTTTTTTCAAAAAAGCAAATGACCTTAAAATCGCTTCCTTCCTTCCTTCACTCACGACCATCTTGCCACCCTAATTTTCCCTTGGCCACAACCTCACTCCTTCCCCCCCAAAAAAAGACTTCGCCTCTCACTCCGCTCTATATATATATAATCGCCGTCAAACGACAACGTTTTCATGCGCGCATCTACGCCTCTCAGATCACAACCCGCGATAAGACCACCACGCGTACTCATTGTGTCCCTCTCTTTTACTCTTACTCGCGCCATATGCCATGGAGACAGCACACCTCGCGCGTCATAAGCCTGCGCCGTAAAACGAAAATTGCCAAGCGGCCCACGGTTACTACTACTACTACTACTGATACACATCGCGGAGTACGCACGCTTCCGTGCTAATTAGGATATTTAAATTTTCGGGAGGGCCATGTATAATAGGAGGACGCGTATATATATATATATGTATACATGTATATAACGAGACGAAAAACGGCCGCGTGTATATATAACTGCGTTGGCTAAACATCGCTGAGCTTATCGCGATTGTTATAATTAATTAGCCGATGCGGCGAGTAAGCGAATTATAGGTATATATACATAGATATAAGGACGGTGATGACTGTCGTATATAGTAATGTACGTGCGTAATGCGCGATGTCGATAAACAGAGCTGGATATATAGAAGTCTTTATATTGTATTAGTTTTTGGAAGGGGGCCGGTTAGAATATAGGAATAGGAACAACGGACGTTTTAAGTGGGCGTGTGTTTGAGTGAGCGCGCGCGCGTAAGCATACGCTTAATTAAATCATCCGATAGTATCGCAACGAGCGCAGGGCAGGTTTGCATGAATTATATATACACGGTTCTTTTGTAATTATAATGATCGTTTAAAATTTGGGAGATGATACGCGGGAAGATATATATAGAGGGGAGAGTTTATACGATGTTTTATTCAAACGATGAGGTAGATATTCCAATTATATGATATATACTTTTCTAAGTCTAACTAGAACGACGTATATATATGTTACACGCACGTTTTGGCCTATAATTATAATGAAATTTAGCTCGTACAATATATCTTACATATATAGAGTAAATCCTGTCGTTGACGAATTTACGATATCGACATACCCGAATATATATAGATATATACGTATACTTATGCACCGATAAATCAAGCACTCGATCGCGGTTATTGATATTATTCCAACCGATCGGCAGCTCTTACTCGCCGACATTTTCACCTTGTAAGCTGCGTATGCGTACTTCGCCGCAGAGATAAAAACTCTGACGGCGACGGCAATCGCTCCATATTTCATATACACGTATATATATATATAAGCCAAACTTCTGGGTGCGCGCATATGCATTAAACGCTCAGAGAGCGCGCTATATATATATATATATACTCGCGATTCATTACGGATTTTTATATCCCTTCGCCGTATAGCCACGGCACAGCTACCATTAAGCGCACAACGGGCGTCTCGCCGCGATAAATTGACCATTAACGGCAATTTATTACGACGAGCGTATACGCGTGTGTTTGTGTGTGTGTGTGTGTGTCTGTCATGTGTGTGTACAAAAAACAACAACGACGCGTTGTGTATTATAACGGTATATATGTACGACGTATAACTCGAGAGAATGAGAGAAACCGATCGTGAGCGAGCAAGCGCATCATCGATAATCCGCATGGCTATTATATATATATATTGCTACGGTAGTGCGTAGGAGGGTACATGGTATATAGAGGCTACTGTATGTGTACGTGTAAAGGAGAGAGAGAGAGAAGAGAGGGGGAAAAGAGCTGATAAGGCGGCAGCGACAAGTTGTTAAAGTGCCTGCCGGTGTAATGTACGTGGTGTCGAGTGCGCGAGAAAGAGAGAGAGAGATGGGAGTGCGAAGTAATAGCGAATGGACGAGAGACGCGCGCGTGCGCGTACACGAGGAATCCGGAGTTACGAGGTTTATAATTGGAGGCGGGTTTACGACTGTATATATATATTGGTGATGGTGGCGGTATAGTAGTGGTGGTACACTGTGAAATTTATGCGAATTAATATTGCCAGTGGTTGCCGGTTTATTTAGTTATACGATGTGTCGATGTAGCATGGTTAGTTGTGATTAGTTAATGGATGACTTTGCTGATACGATAATTTTATATCGTGCTGATTTTGCTGATATATGATGTTAATTAAAGAATGTGAAAATCGGTCGATCATTTTTTTTTATATACGGCGAAACGGTGCCGCAAAGAAATATAGTGTAGCTCTGTACGAAAAAAAAAGTTATTTCTTGTATACATATATATAGTTTTTTTTTATTATATAGAATGAGGATTGAAAAAAAATTCTTTTGAATGTATAGATAGAAACGAGAAGTACTCCAATTAAGAAGGCATTGTGAAATCGGCTTTAATGTGTTAATTATGCGCAACATTCACTCTATACCGGCGTTATATGTGAAATCAAATTCATATACGTATATACGTTGGTATATATACGCAAATGCTTACACATTGTGCAAAATTAGCTAAAGAGCTCTTAAACGCGTACACGCGAAACTCGACAGGTGAAACTTGATTTAGCCTTTACCTTTCTCTTTTTCGATCATTACCATATGTTTGATAAATTATTACAATATCTTGGTGTACAGCGCCCGCACGGTTCCTGTATCAAAAATTAATATCAAACGAGCTACTGATAATTTATCACGTATGGATAAAATAATTTAACGAAAAATCAAAAACAGACATGAATATATATTGAATTGAATTAACAATCTTTTACCGATATTTGTTTCGTTCTCTTTTTTTTCTTAATTTATTTTATTCTAAAAATGATATAGCAAACGAACGTCTTTAAAAATGTCAGAAGTATTTAAGAGTTAAACAATCGTTTATTGTATACGTATCAAAAGAATCAGATCACGCGTACAATTTAAAATAAACCTTCATTAAACATTTTGTATCGAAATAAATTGCCTTCATTCGATTACCACCTCTACTCTATATAAACAAAAAAAAATTAAACTTTCTCAGGTCACACACAATCCATCATCTCCTCTGCACTTTCATCCGAAAAACTATATATGCAGATAATCGAAACTAAAAGTGTTACCTATCAAAGACTCTCAAAACCCAATAACTCATCTCACACAGGCATCGGCCCCAATAAAACGCTCATTACCAAATCGATCGTCCGACGATACATGCACTCCATTTATACAATCCCAAGCCCAAAACCTCTCTCTCCCTCTCTCTCAAAGATTAACGAGCACGTTAACGCGTTAAACCTCGCCGAGTTCAAAACACAAGACCACGGCGCTCATCTTTTCTTTTCCTCTCTCTCTCTCTCTCTCCTCCACCTTTTTTTTACGTAACATATATATACACTGTTCCGTTCGCTCTCGCAGATCGATGGGAGATTGAACGGCCGAGGTCAGCGCGAAGAAGAAGACTCTCTCGTCTCGAGATGAATCAAAGCAGCTTCGCGCGCCCAAGAGAGAGAGAGAGAGAAGATGGATGGAGAATTATTTCGGGCGAGTCTGAAGCAGAAGAAGGAAGAGAGAGAAGAGGGGGAGGGGGGACTATTAATTATGACAAAGGAAGCCGCCACAGCCGGACGATTAGTTACTTTGACCGAATTATCTCGCGAACAATAGCGAGCGGTCGAGATCACGCGCACAGGTGAGCTGCGAGAGAGATACAAACGAAGAAAATCGAGAGCCGTTTACGCGTCTATTATCGTGCCTGTGAGAGTGAGAGAGAAGTGAACGATGTGTGTATGGCTTGTGTGTAGCGTGACCGACGTATATTCGATCGGAAAGGTTGTATTGTGTACAAGGGGGAGAGAGAGAAGGTGTCGATGATAGGTTGTGGTGATCGTTTTGTGCGTATATATATAGAGGATCGATCGTGATTATGTCATATATGAGAGCGCAGAGCTGTATAGAGATTTGCGCTTGACGGTTCGAGCGTGCACGTGTGTGATGTGGTTTTTGTTATAGTTGGAGATTGATGTAATAGGAATTTCATGTACGAGTGATTGAACGTTTAAGCGGTCTATTCTTTAGGTCTTATAGAGTGCGTAAAATGAATATAAGAATATATAAGTTAATTTTCAAAAAGTATTTTTAGATATCAACTGTGACTTTGTATACGACTACTTTATTTCCTATGATACACATACGGTACTAATAATTAAGTGTGAGAAAGTTGAGAATATTAATAAATCGTATTGTATCAAATAAGTACATTCTTATATAGTCATATAAATTAATTGCTTATTAGAATACAAGCCTCACTTCGCGTACGATTTCCCAAACAGGTTGTATGTTTTAGGACTTTATTCAAATCTATATATATACACACACACAGTGTAGAATCAGTATACTTTCTTAACTTAAAAAAATGTTAAATATTCTCATTAACCTAAAGTTTGACAAATGATCGAGAATTCAAATTCCATGTTAAACTCCGACAAAACAGCCCGTTAAAAAAAAATACCGATCAAAATCACACGACCGATCCTGTCGCCGGGATCTCTCTTCACGATCCCTATATATACCTAATTAGATCAACGATTTCGATCATTAAAATTCCCATCGCGATGAAAACTCAACCGTTCCGTGGGTGGTACGTATTATACGCGCACGTAATCAATTCTCGATAAACCGATCTACTTGCTACAACGCTTGCGCACCACATCAGAAGCCATTGCGCTCGCGAGTATATATATAAGAATCGAACTGATTCTCTCTCTCTCTCTCGTAGCATATACGCGTGCGGTAATTGCCGATCGACGGTGCTGCTGGTGCTATACGTGCCAGCGCGCGCTTCAGCGGCTTAATTGTTCATTTCGGCCCTTTATATACAACGCCGTCATGTTCGAGATGATTATCGACGTGCGCGCGCGTGAGGCTTACACAGCACATTACGATGCGCCGCGCGGCGCGGTATATATACAAAGCCAGTAGCCCTGTATATACGCGTTTGCGCGTGAGATTAAAGGACGAGCCGCGCGCGCGCGCGTATTCGCGATTTCATCACCTTAGCGCGCGGGCGCGTGATCGCGAAAAAATCGCGCCGAGAGTGTGCGCGCCGATGTGGTTGTGTTGATGCGGTCCTTTTTCGGGGCTTGTTGCGTCGAGGTGTGGCATATGAGCGTGGTTTTCGTGGCCTGTGTATTATAAAAGATGTTGCGTGGAAGTGGATTATTAATTATATTATGCGCGAGAGCAGAGAGATTTTTTCGGGGGCTTTGGTCGGCGAGTGTTTTTAATTAACTAGCGAGTGATTAATTTCGAAGGTGGGTTCCGAATGAAAGTGAGGTGGATTTGTCAAAAAAATTCGTTCATAAATTTTCAGCGTTCTTTTATAAGGTATGGATTTATTTGGCATAAGATTTTATATACGTGCTGGTTTTATTAAATACAAGAATTAAATATATAATTAAAAATTTTAGAAAATAATTAAAATTTTGTTCCCACAAATGTAAAATTTCAAAATGCACTCGCTTAATAAATCTTTTATGATATATAATATATTTTATTATAATTTAAAAAACTATATCTATAAAAAATTTTTTTAAAAACCTTAGAAATTTCTTTCGAACATACTCCTCTACCCAAAATCCTCCAAACTTCGCACTTTGCAAATTCACTAAAACTCGTTCCATTATCCACTTCTTTTGACCAGCACACAAACACACACACCTGAACCTATATACCTATATAGCCAAGCACCGAACCATTCTCGCATCTTACGGCTCATTTGTTTCCTAGCGGGGTGTGTGCCTCAGCGGCCCGTATATAATTTCGTACGTCAGCGCCGAATATTAATTTGAATTCCGGCCTATACGTGTATAGCGAAAAAAAAGGTGCTCGCGCGCGCTTGGTAAATGAAATATCATCGGTAGCCAAGACGTCCAACGGCGAGTCCTTTCCTATATACATATATATATATATACACATAGAGCATAAGCGAACCGCATTGTACGAAAGCGTCGCGACGTAGTTGGCGTGATAGAAGCAGGACACGCTTGTATATATATAGGAAGGAGACCCCCTGCTGTGACGTTGCCCGATATTCGTTATGCTAGTGTGTTGCGGTAGGAATGTGGGTTTGTGAATGTACGTGTGTGTAGGTGAGAATGACGGTATGGATTTGAGAATGGGGAGAGATTTGGCTACTGGGTATTGTGAATGTAAACGGCTGTCTAATAACTTAAATGTCGAGGTAGGTATATAGTGGGAACGGTAGTAGGATATAAACTGAATCTATTAATATACAAGTAGAGTTGTTATTACTTGTTGGATGAAGTATTGATTTTATTTAAAAATATGACAGTGGAAAATGTTGGTATAATCCTATAAAAATAGCCATATTGAAATATTTTGATTGAAAAATTTAATACACGGTAGCAACATTTCTTAAAAAGTGTATATCCTTCGGTTTTTACAGTCTGTGGTAGCTTTACGAGACAGTATGCGGTAATTTTAACAAAAAATTTACTAATTTTTATTAAACTTTTTTTCTCAGTCAATATAGATCAACATCATTTTCTTACAAAACCGAAAATTAACAAACGAAGTCCGAAAACTGGTAAACTGAATTTTTACCCATAACAACACCTTCGTTAAATATTTATTAGGCATTTCAAATTCAAGCTACAAGCGAAAAATTTAATCTAATATCCATTTACCAAACCCAATACCACGAACAATCTCCATTCAGGCTAGAGTAAAAAAAACCTCACCACACATATATACACACAGCCTCGCGCATTAACCTGCACATATTAAGATAATATAATAGCTCAGGGGTGCCTGATTTATTCGCGATTTGTCCGGCAGCGACGTGCGTGTCCTTTCCACCTCCATTAGCCGCCGCATTTATAACCGTTAAAGTGCGAAATCACTCTTTTACGCTCTAAAAGTCAAACAGCTCTTATATATATATACGCGTCTATTTGTACACCCAAGTGCACCGCGCGCACGCATGACGGTAATCCATTGTCATTCATTCGTCGAAGCACAGCTGCACACGTGTATATATATATATAGTACATAAAAACCCGTGGCGCGCGTACTATATACACATACACACCTATATAGACAACCGCATACGTCGGTAGAGACCGTAATAATAATTATACGATACCTAATAAATTTCGTTAAATTGCGTCAAACGCGCGTGTGCGCATACACGGGGGAGCTCATTGAATAAACACGCATAGTAGACGCGCTTATCGAGTCTCTCTCTGCCGGTCGAGCGACTCGATAAATCTGCGGAATCTCGTGCGAGAACGAGAGAGAGAGCGGAGGGAGGAGGACATTCCAGTTTTCGAGCGAGCGAGCGAGGAGAACCGTGTGTGTGTGTGCTAATGGAGGCAGTTTACGCGCGTTCAGATTTGTCTGCTTAGATGATTACGATTGCGGACGTGCGCTCGAAGTGGTCGCGTGTAAGGCTAATGTAGCGCTTGGTTTATGTGCTGTGTGTGTGTGTGACGTGCTATTTTCAGCTGATGTTTTCATTATGATAAGGGCGAGTGTTGATACTTTTTCTAAATTGTCGTCTGATTTGGTTTAATTGACTTGAAATGTTGATGCGGGGTTTGCGAACTAATTTTAATGAATTTTATATATGGTCAATGATCTTACAAAAAAAATCTTCTGTAAAATGTTACATTTTATTGATAATAGATTTAAGGATATAATAATTATATATTTATCTTATTCTCTATCTATTAGTACGTCCAAATGATATTCAAATTTTGAATTTTATTTTAATATTAAGCTTTTCTCGAATCATAAATATATTGCAAAAGCAAACGGCAAAGTAAAAATATAACCATAATATTCGCGATTAAAACCAACACAGTATCTATAAATATTATAGATAAAAAAAAATTCACGAAAAAAAAACGTTCTGACAAACGGTCTGCCAAATCCAATACAAGAGACCTCTCAAAGCTTTCTCTCTTCCTCTGTCACTATATAAAATAAAAATAACTAAACGCTAATTGAGAAATAAAATCCTCACCACTTAATGTATTCGCACATTATTAATTTTATCACCGAATCCTCCCGAAAACTACCCAATACCCTCTTTCTCTCTTTCTCTCTCTCTCTCTCTCAAGCAGGCATATATATACACTCGCCACCTCGACAAGATTTATTCATCATTGATCATCAGATACGACACACCTCACCTCTTGGACACATTTATACGTACATTATAATAAACACGATCTCGACGAACCAAAAAATCCCCTTCGATCCTCACAAAAACCAAAAAAGAATTAAGAACCGCACGATGCCCTGAAGACAGCGCGAATGGCGAATCGATCGTATATATATGTCCAATGTTCACGAAAGAAGAGAACGGACCAGCGCGCGCGCGAGAGAGAGATAATTAAGGCGCTAAGGCCTCCTCGTGTATATATATCGAGAGGCAAGAGAGAGAGAGAGAGAGGCGACCGCATCGTGACACTTATTGATGATGGTAGCATGCGCGCGCGTTCTCGCGTCCTTTAACTACTGCCGCGTTGCTTTTGTGCGCGCGGCGAAGGGGATATTAGGGACTAATTTGGCAGCGCGCGCGTCGGTTGTTAATTTTAATTACAAAACTAATGCGATAAGACGCGACCGCGCACACGTATACTGCGTGTTAATTCACACTGTATGTATATGTGTGTGTGTGTATACGCTATAGCGTTTTACGCGCTTAATTATGGTCCTCGCGCGCGCCCGCGAGTTATTAATTAACGGAGTTTATGTTCGAAATCGGTGGTTTTTAACTTTCCATTATTCTTTTTTTTTAAGCGCCCGTTGTCGTGCGGCTGCTGTATATACGGTGATTTTGCATTGCTAATTTCATTTTAGCTGTGCGAAATAAAATTATAGAGGTAGAGACATACAGTTTATATATAAGTTCGCGCGAGTTTTTGTGTGTACATTTTAATTATAATAAAATATCTCAAATTTACAATGATACGAAATAATAATTTTACAAATATATCAATCTTATATAATACAACCATCAAAATTTCGCGCAATCTCGCGTTCGAAATCCATCAAATTTCGCCAACCGATTCACCACAACCATACCCCCTTATACCCCTATAAACAAAAAAAAAGCAAACCACAGTTGCACAACTCACTTGCTCGCATGATATAAACGCGCTGTGCGCGCGCGCGTGCTCATAAGCACTTACGCATATAATCGTCGGGGAATGCGTATATAGTATGCTGTACTCGCCGCGTATACTACGTTGCAAAGTCCCGTGAAACGCGAACGTTCTCATGGTGCGCACTGCATCTACATTATAAGAGCGTTCATATATGTGCACTGTATGTGTGTGTGCACCAGGCACGAGACTCAGCGAACTGGATAAATCGTCGACGTGTTTCGCGGCGAAATTTTCGACGCTTCATTAGCCCGTGACGTGGCCGCGCGCGTATACCGCGTCCACCTTGACAACTTTGACAAATTATTCCTGTCTCTCTCTCTCTCTCTCTCTTTCTCTGCTTCCATCTCTAAGTCGCGTCGCTGGGAGCACTACTTAATTCGCCTCGTTCGTCTTCTTCTTCGTGTGTGTATGTATATATATATACATATACACACCACCTGATCGCATCGTGGTTTTTCCAGTCTTTCGCACATTCGCTACGTTTCTTTTGTTTCGAGCGCATACTCGCACGCGCTAATGGCTAAGTTATACACGGCTGTTTTATATATCGGGAGACGAGAACGATTCTCTCACTCTCGTTCTTTCTTACGCTGCGGGGGAAATTCGTAAATGGACAGGTTTTGTACGACCGGTCTGGGTATACGGGAGGGTTAACTGGTGGTCGTTGACGTTTGTGAGGTTTTGGGCTGTGGTTATATATATATATATATAGGGATGTTGGTATCGGATTTCGAGATTTTCCGATCATATATAGAGCCCAGAGAATTATCTAGTCGAATGAATATATTAAACTGATATATATATGATTTATTTTTCTCTTATATATGATTTATCGATATATGCTTGTCGTATTCCGGTATAATGAATTTCGATGTCTTTTGACATGTTCAATATTGCGTGAAAATAACGCGTGAGCTTACTATAAGGCGGTCCTTTATATAGATATATATATACATTTTGATTTTGATACACATATTATCGATTTAAATTTTACGTAACAATTATATTCTAATACATAATTTTTCATTTTTCTTTTCAAACGCACTATAATAGCAATAACGTCGTAGATTGTTAAGACGCATCGCGTTAACAAATATAAAAGTTTATCGCTTCAATCATACATCAAATTGCTTCCTATCCATCATTAAATTTTTTCATTATATATATACACGTATCATAATATTCCTCACACAGTCGGTATCGCTCAACCATATCACAATAAAATCAAAGCAAGCCGCTGCAACAGCAT
This sequence comes from Torymus tubicola, assembly GCA_035583055.1. Taxonomy (NCBI): domain Eukaryota; kingdom Metazoa; phylum Arthropoda; class Insecta; order Hymenoptera; family Torymidae; genus Torymus; species Torymus tubicola. The sequence continues at coordinate 486,573 of JAWWEQ010000010.1, forward strand.
ATATATATATATATAGAATAATCAAAGCACAGCAGCTCCACACCTCCGATATGATCGGCTCGCGATCCCGCTAATTAACCCATAACAATCGCTAAAAAGCGCAAAGCCGACACATAACAAAATGATCAATCGCGTATATTATGCGCGCGTACACACGTACATACATACATGCATGCATGCATGCGCATATATTCAAATGGAAATCCGCGCTAAATCACTGTAAATTAGTATCAAATTCCAAGAAAACCTCGTCGTCATCGCCTCTGGCATCCTTGATATACATGCAACATGAACAACATGATCTCTCCTCTCTCTCGCTCTTTCGCGTATACATTTATTAAACTTAGAAACGAGCTTCTAAACCGCCTCAAGGTTATCATAAAATAAACTTCCTTCCTCTCCTCCTCCACCACCTTCTAATCGTCATCGTAAATTAATTAACGACCGCTTTGCGCAAACGTGAAATTAACCGTTTTAATAACGGGAAGCTGCGATGATCCTCTTCTCTATGTATATACGTATATATACGCGTATACTCACACGATTGCCACCTGCAACATTGTATGTATGTATGACGCGTTCAACTCGCTCATTGGCAAATCAAACGCGAAGGAGATGCTCGTGCTCCCACAGCTAGCTGCTCGCGCGTGGAAAAGTCTGCGCGTTATATAGCGAGCGAACGCGCGAAAAGTGGGTTATATTCTTGCGTGCAAGCAAGAAGAGAGGAGGATCGTTATGGCATATGAACACTTATAATGCGCGCGGGCGGCCTTTTATGATGCAAAGAAGAGCTCTGGTATTAGAGAAAAGAGAGAAAGATACAATGCAAGTGGTATAAGGTGTATGTAAGACCGCAGGGCTTGTTAGGGTAATAAGTCTAATTGCTCACCGTGCGCGCGGACACACCTTCTCACCTGGCTATATCTTCTTTCTTTCTTTCTTTCTTTTCTATGCGAGCAAAAGAACTTTTCTTCTTTTTCTTTTTTTTTTAACATCTCTGTATATAGGTATATAAGTATGCGTGTATACGTGCGTGTGCGTACGTATATGTATGTGTTTGTCATTAAGAAACGGAAACGCGCGATATTGCGGGCTGTTAGCGGGAGGAGCGACTTTTGCCCCCGCGGGGATACTCTATATATCTATACGTACGTATACGGAATGCATAAGTGCTGGGGAATTAGAAGTGCCGAGAGAGTAATTGTTGTAATGATGATGAGGTTTTTACCGGAGGCTCAACGACGACGAAGACGACTGCTATGGTAGAGTGGAATGATGAATTTTTCAGGTAGCTAAGTTTATTAGCGAGTGGTTTAGTTAAGTGAGGTGTTTAGCGCTCACGGCTGTTTTCGAGTGTTGCAGTGGTCTTTGTATATATATATATATATATATATATATATATATATGTTTCTCTCGGTCGCGTTACGGTGCATATATGCATATATTGTCGATAGTAGCTCGAGGAAGTCGTTTTGTCGGTGTTACTGCAGGCGGTGCGGTAGTTATGTATTCTTTGACTGTGTTAAATTTTACAGAGTTAACTGTTTTAGATTTAAATGTTAAAAATGGGTTGAAAAATTAATTTATTATAATATTGGTGGTAAGAATATGTTTGAATTTTTGTTTATTAATTTAGAATTTATATATATATTACGTTAATAAAACTATTTTTATTCTAGCGGAATACTGAGAATACTTGTACGGAACTAACAGTATTTAGATCTATTATTTTTTGTCTTTTTTGTTATTTACATTTTACAATATAACATACATAGCTGCAGCCTTTCAATAATACTGAAATGTATCCAGCCTCATTTAGGGTATACTATTCACGCTTCAGCCAAAACACGCAACGACACCTAACGAAAATCTCCGTCAATTTAAAAGTATTTACCCTATTACCAACCAAACCAAACATTCAAACAATACCCGACGGACAAAAACTCTCCGGAGTGTATCGCTATCACTCAAGCCCCTCTCAGAGTACAGCCTCCGCATTCATCCCTTTTACCACACCAACCTTGTCTATATATATACTTTCCCTCTCAGTCCAAGGCCGAAAAGTCAATCTCTCTCTCTCTCTCTCTCTCTCCACCTCTTTAACTTCTCTTATACAAACAGCCGCTTCTCTCTTCCTTATATTATTTCCTGAACTCTGGAAAAAGAGTTGCTAAACGGGAGGGTAAGTATATAAGCGGCACGCGGTGACGCAGGAACGAAGAAACAGGCGCACGCCGCCGCCTGCTTTGCTTATACACTCCATGCCGCAAACAATTCGACTCGAATCCAATTAACTCGAGCTGCTGCTGCCGCCGCCGCAGCGCAGTCCGGGTGGCACACGGTCGGGACTCTCTAATACCCTTGGCGCCACGCCCCTTGCTCCTTTGTTTCGCGGTTCATTTGTCTCGTTCGCTCGGCCCATCGTATAGTTGTAGTAGTAGTCGTCGTCGTCGTTGTCTTTTCGGGGCTCGACCATAAAGCGATAAATTTAGCCTCGAGTGGAAGGTAAAGTAAGAGAGAGAGAGAGAGAGAGGGAGAGAAAGAGTAGATCGTAAAGACATCATTCTACGGTACACCGCATATTATTGCCGATATTGTGGCGCTCGTTGACTTCTTCCTCGATGCCACGGGGTTCTCGGCAGACTTGCCAACAGACCTATATATATATATATATGTGTGTGTATATATATAAATGTGAGCTACTGATTTTTCGATGGGATGCGGAGGATGCGACATTCGTTTACGATCGGACACGCTGGCGGAGATTGAATTTGCCGGATTTTAGGAGGTTCTCTCTCAGATAGTTTATATACCGTTCGATCTCTTATGTGCGTATATAGATTCGTTTATGCATGCGTCTTTATATATGATGATCGTTATTGGGATGCGTGAATTTTGATTTGTAGGTGGACGATGATAGTAAAAGGGAACGATATTTGTGATTTGCATAAATTCGAGGAGAAGAATTTTATGAGACTTTAACTGTTGGTTTAAGTGATGTCGTTTGGCTTGATTTTACGTAAGAATATCAATGGATTTTTTAAAAATATTAATTAGAAAGAGATAATTATATTAAATTATATCACAAGAGAAGATGTATTGACTGTATTTTGGTACGTATTTACAATGGTTTTGAATAGAATAAATCTGCTACCTATATATAATAAGACGATTGTTACTTATTACGTATATTAATTTAGTATATCATTTTAATTGAATATAATATTAAGTTTTTTTATAAATTTTCTCATTATACTTTAAAATTATATAATTAAATAACTATTTATTCTATATAAAACTCTTAAACATATAAAACATTCAATCTGTTTTCTTGAACATAGAGTTTAATAACGTTGTTTATAATTGTTATAACAGCATTTTATATTTTACATACAAAGTACTATTAAAATTATTCAGAATAACTAAAAAGAACAATACACTTCAAATACTTTATAAAAATTATTACAGATATTTAAATTGAAAAACTTTTAAATTCGAAGAACCTTACAGTACCAATATACCCATCACCTATATGCCTTCCTCCCCACAAGAAATCTAAAACAAATCTCACTCAATTGCGTATTAGAACAGACAAAAAAAAAGTTCATAACACAAAAAAAAAACAATAAAATCTCAGAAACACATCTCGCGATAGCTGTCTCTCTAACACCATATTCGATCAACAATTTCACCTCTCCTTTACGAGAGCAATCCACTGCAAGGATCAGCTATAAAGCCGCATTACACACGCGTCCTCTATACCTCTATATATATATCCGCACAGTCGGCGCGCATTATCCAGAATATAATAACACGATTCGCGATACTATACACACTCCGAAATAAATCGAACGATCATCATATCGGAATCCCGTAGCCGAGTGAGCTCACGTACTCTCTCTCTCTCTCTCTCTATCTTCTCGCGTGTGGGACAAGACGAGGGGGCGGCTCTTATACACTCGGCAATATAGAGACCGAGAGCGAAATAAATAGCTGGACAGTTAGACCTATATATAGGGTCTAACCCTTGCGACTCTACGGTGGGACCTGCAGAGCGGGGGACTTAATAATCATCCGCAGCTAGACCAGAGCCCCGTATTTAGGTGTCATTCGACGTACGTGTGTATACCATCTCTTTCTCTCTACTACTCCCCCGTAAATATACACACGCTCACACGCACGCACGCACGCAAAATTAAATGGCCGAAATCGTCGCCCGATCATTATACACGCTAACTGCGTTCTGTGTCCCTCTCTCTTTATATACGCGCTTCTTCTTCTTCTCGTGCATTCAAGACGCGTTTTTCGCTGATTATATACACGCGTGTCGTCCTCGCAAACTCACAACCGATCGGCTGCAATCATCGCCTATACATATATATACACACTATCTTCCTGAGAACGCACAGATACACTTTGTGTGCATGCGTGCAGAGAAGTATATATAAGAGCCGCATATACGCACGCGCGCGCGCTGTGGGAGCTTTCGCTCGTAATAAGATTAATAAAGCGAGCGAGCGAGCGGGTGAGTAGTGTGTCTCCCGTGGCTCTCTGAAACTTGTAATAAGGGTTGTAGACGCGAGCGTCGCGTAAGTGCCCCCTTATTACTCTGCGGTTGCGCCCGCGTGCGCGAGTCAGTGTGCGGGGTCACGTGTATATATATACAACTATATATATATATAGAGAGAGGCGCGAGTATAAGCGCATAGCTAGGATTCTCCGGGCGGGTAAGAGGCTAATTGGGAATCGCATTATTGTCATTAGGGGCCTGGAGACCGCGGCTGAAGAGCGAAATTACGCGCGCACGCGGGAGAGACAGAAAGAGAGTTGAGCGGATTGATATCGCGTGTACATATAGAGTCTATATTGTAGTGTATAGATATATAGTGTGCGGAACGATTTCGGTCGTTTAATTTGCGCCAAGACGCGCGAGTAATAAGGGGATTGCAGTCATTTCGTTTGAATGGATGGAATGGTATATGTATATGGTTTTTAAAGTTTTTAATGATTCATGATGCTTATAGGTTTTATAATAAGGTTTAATTGTATTGATAATATATTTAAATACATATATATACTATTTAACCGAGTAATTTATTTGAATTACGATTATATATAAATATATAGACGCGAACGTGAGATTACCAAATGTTTTATCGAAATGTAATTTGTAATTTCTTGGATGATTAGCACACTTATCGAAGAATATATCCTAGAAAGTAGCGTATTTGCGTATATTAAAATTATATAGTCAGAAATCAAGACAGCTGTAATCATTAACAGATGTCGGTTTATCGAATAAAATCTAAGTGCGTAAATCACGCTGTTACAAAAATTCACCGATATATAGGCGACTCATTAACTTTCTCTTCATCGCCGATATATATATATATATATTGTAATCTCGTAAATCAAGCGCGCGCGATCGCATATATACGCTCTAAATCATACTCTGGAATCAGTGATATTTGAAATAAAACTGGAAAAAAGAGGATATAAGGAAACTTTTCGTGTATATGTATATATAAGAGGAAACTCGCGATAACACGCGCGAGATGTACGGATGTCAACCGTACTTTTCCGCAACCTCTATATATATATACGATTTCTCTGTTTACTTAAACATAAAACTTTACAACGTCACAAAGTGCACACTACCACCACCAACAACAACCCTCGTTATCCCAATCCCAGCCCACACAATCCACTTAATCGCCACAATTATACCGCTAAAAGACACCGGTAGCTACATATATATAGCAACGACAGCTGTCCCCATCACCGACATCATCGTGTCGCCTCCCCCATATTTCCAAGCTTTTCCGCGTGTCACCAGGTAAATCCTCTCTACTCCAGCTGCCGCAGTTCACCGTCATCCCATATATAGGCGATAATCATCGCGTCGCATATATATACATCGTATATATAAGTGCGCATGCGCCGAAAAGCAGCGCGGTGGGCTGGTATATAATGAATTGCGTTTCGTTTCAGTTGCCACGAAACGTGTAATTTCCGAGGTCGGGCGTTCGGTCCGCCTAATTAGGCGGGGACACACATCTGTGACGATGAAGAGTGGGACTTTGTGTGCGCGTTGTGTGTATATATGTATATATTCGAGTGCGTTCGATCATTCGAAAAACGGGATTAGATCGCGCGGCCGTGCTTTATGGGACTGTGTAATCAGAAAAAAATTAGAGTTGTCTGGGCGTTTTGAATATATACATAATGTGCGCGTCATAGGGCGCGACGACGGTGAGTTTTTGTATAACGGATTTTGGTGTCGGGGTTGGAGATGGTTTGGATCTAAATAATATCGTATTAATTGGTGATTAAAAGTAAGATTTTTCGGTTATAATAGGTGTTGTGACGTTTGGAAACTTTATTTTATTGAGATGACATTACTATATCGTTTGTTATTGAAAAAGTGTAAATCATTTATTTTGTAGAAAAATTCGTTAAGACAATCTCTTCTGACATTAAAAAAATTCCTTATTTTTATTGTATTATTATATATAAAGGTTATAAAAAGAGACGTACTATCAAACAATATTAACTATAAATTCATATCTATTATTTCAATTTTCTCATACATCTCTGCAATCAATTTTACACTTTTATTAAAAGCCCCACCTAATTCATGTGATCACCATTAGACGATATAGTCCCCATGGATATATACCCCCAACTCGTATATAGCAAAATCTTCGAAACGACATCTCTTTTATTATCGACCTATCATCGGAACGGTACAGGCAAAATTATAAAGCAGACGCGCAAGCATTTCTCTCACTGTGAGAACCGCTGGAAAAATAAAGACCATCTCTTATTCTTCATCTCTCTCTCTCTCTTTTAAAGATTCGATCCTCACTCTCGCGAGAGGCACGTCTTCTCTCCGCGCTCTCTGTAATTTTGCACTAATCTTTCTTCTGCGCGAAGAGAGGAAAACATCGCATATCCCCTTTGCCAATTGCAACATAATCTGTCTATCTATTACGGAATGGGAGGTTCTCGATGAGTTGAACCTGCTGCTGCCAAGAGTAGTCGACTCTTCTTGTACATGTGTGTATATATATATATATACATATATACGGTCCGTCGTCGATTTTTAAAGACGATGATAGGAATTAATTTTTTCGAGGTAAGACGAGTGAGAGAGAGATAGAGAGAGCGACGCTTTGTTGCGGACTCGAATGACCGGGTTTGCGTAGTTGGGCCTTTCATTGACGATCATCACGTGGACGAGGAACGTGTCTGTGTGTGAGTCAGTTGTGGTATATACGTATATTATTTTCGAGAGTAACGAGTTATAAAATCACGACGATTGCGATTCGAATCGAGCGAAATTACTGTAAAATGTAATAATGGCTGATTTTGCCGAGTTACAGTTGTTTTTGTTTTTTAAAATCGAATTTAACTCGGTTCGAAATATGATTGCTCTATTTATTGGATTTTAAAATAATTAGTTTATGCTTGCGTACTTTAAGGGTACAGCGATTATTTCTCATTGAAAATATAATAAAGCTTACAAGACAATTTAGCTTAACGACTGTGTGTAATCGATATGTTTTTATTCGATTTCGAAATGTCAGAAAAAGACTGATACGTAAATACTCGAGTACCGTTTTTTGCTGCGAATTAATTGCTAATCATTGGCGGTCGTTTGAGAAAGCGAATTGTTACTAAGGTAAAACATACGTTAAAGTATGTTATAGAGGTCGAATATCATTCCGTAAAATTTATAATTTGAAAACATTCGAAATAATAATATATATATTTAAACGTATGATTCAACAACCAATACGCAGGTATATTGCTGAATAATGAAAACATAACATTATCAAGGCTAAATTAATTTTTCTATATATTTTTAGCATTTTTAATCTTTTAATATTGGCATTATAGTTAACAAGAGACTATAATTCACAAAAAGGAATGGAGTTTTTTTTATTACTGTTGCAATAACTTTTATTACTTATCAATATGTAAATTTGAAGATACATATCAATATACTTAATACGATTCCAGCCACCAAAAACCTAAATTTCTCAAAAACCTCACATTCTATATATAACATCCCTTATCTATACTCCATCTCATATTATTGACTTAACCGCAACCATCGACAAGCAAATATACCACTCAACGATCGTAATTGCCGCATCACCCAACACACAGTAAACCAGTCTGCGTGCCCACGAAAACGCCTCCCATAAATCACCGCACAACCATTCACACACACACGCATGTGCACGCACGCACGCATGCTACTCGTGTCAATCGACTCTATTTGTATGCACAACTAATAGTCGTCGTCGCGGCGCTATATGACAAATCATCTCCCCTTATATACTCTTCTCAACCACCACCATCATTATACATCTCTTCTCCTCCTTCTTTCACCATAGGGGATCTATCATACATATATATATATATATAGATATAACCAACGTTGAAATATTCGCCCAATCCTTTATTTATAGTCAACAAGGTGGGGACACCCGTTGCACTCGCCATTGTCAATTTACCTTCATTAGGCGGATTTTCGGCTATACACGCTATTCTCACGTGCACACGCGGAGAGAGAGAGAAAGTTTACGAGTCTCCAGAGACTCTCGAGAGAAAGAGCTAAGTATATATACGGAGGTTATATCGCGCGCGCGCGTGTGGGTGTGGCAACGTCCAGGGGCTGTTACGTGTATGTGCACAGGTAACATACCTTTGACGTGTCATTGTCGCCCCCCTCCCCTCGTTTAAGCGACGTTCTGTGTGGTTATATACGTGGGTTAGGTATTGGTTGGTATATTCTCCAATGGTAATTTTTCGAACCCCGATGATGATTCGGAAGTTAGCGAGGGAGATTTATGGGGAAGGAAGGGAAGAAGGAGCGAAGTCAACTTTCTCTTGAACGATGATGGGCGGCGAGTATACATTGGGTATACTTGTCGAGAATAATGGTGAATTTTAGCTTAAATGGTGGAAAAGTCAAACGGTTTCGGACTGTTCGGTTTAGTCATTTATGGCTGCGTTTAGGCGTTTAATATTGCGCCTTTGTTTCCCTTAACTTGAAGATAAATTAGCTTTTGACTTGGGAAATTACGGTTTTCCGTATTCTATAACATACAGCGTATACAATATATATAATACAAATTTATTAAGTTAATTTCTGCATGTATACCAATAATCACCTTATTAAATAATCAACATTCACCAACATCCTTCTTCTCAATTCAAAGCACCTTCCCAACCTCATTTCCGACTCATCGCGAAAAACCTCATAAAAAGCTGCTTTATACATCCTCGCACACCAATGGCTCCTATCTCCCTAACAATATATATATATATATATATATATATACACTTAATTTCCTTAAACGCCGCCATTTACACAAAAACGACCTCCCACCGCCGCTCAAACTCACTCAGCCAAACCATGATCCTTCCATGCGCGCAACAATTACTTCCAAAATTACCTCCACCTCCTCGTCCTCTTCCTTCTTCTTCTTCTCTCGCATCCGCACCTATCGCTCGTCCATATCGCTCTTGTAATTGATTTCGACCTCGTTATACCCCTCACCTCTCCTTCATATATAAGATTGGCGTGCATACATATATATATATAGAGACAGGCATGAGTCGTGGCATTGCACTTTCCCAGCTCATTATGCTCGCGCGCAATTTTTTCCGTCATTAATTTTTATCAGCCGTTCCATTTATTTTTACGACCATTAATTTTCCGGGTGCAAGCAGGTGCCTCAACGGCTGATGTTATATACCAAGGAAAACGGCCATTACGCGCGTTTGTCTATATGGAAAGAACGTATTATATGTGTGTGTGTGTAGATGTACGTCGAGGTTTTCCTTCTATACATATATACAGTGTGGTGTTCTTGCGTTTGAGGTGTTTTCTTGTAGTTTAGATTTCAGTCGCGATCCGAGCACGAGGTAATTACAAGCACAGCTGGACTCAAAGGGAGAGAGAGAGAACGCGGTTGATCTCTCTCGCTTTCGAGTATAGTATATATAGAGGCGCGCGGGTAAAATTTGCATTTTACAGTTCGTAAATAAGCGAGTCGAAGTACCGTCAATTATATTCGGTTTTTCTGAGTGATCTATTTCATCGAAACGCGAGGAATAAATTTGAATGAATTTGCGCTTATATGCTGCTGCTGCTGCTGCTGCGTCCCGCGGGCGCGTATATATAATTAGCGGCGCTCGTGTGTTTAATTAGTTTTTAAATTTTTACGCTCGATGGTTTAATGAGTATTCAAATGTTATGAAAATGATTTATATATATATATATATATGTGAATAAAATGTTCAAAATATGTACCGTGGCTATACTCGTAATTCTACACAGCTATAAAATATATATATATATATATATATTATACTATATCTCAGATATATATAAGTAATATATACCGAACGAAAAAATTAAACTTTTTAAGGACTGAAAAGTATACAGCTCGCGCGAAAACTCCCAATTACCCTGCTACTGATGCTACTGCTGCTCTCTATAATAAAACCTAAATTTCCATTTTACAACCTCTCGCTATTTTTCCCGCTAATAATCATATCGCGCGGCGTTACCCTCCTTCGTTCACGATTACGGCGCCTATACAGCGCGCGCTTCACACACAATTACCGGTTTCGATTCCGCTTCTGCACCGTATATACACTATCGCCACCTCATAAACTTCCCCTTTTGCTATTCGAAAAAATAAGAAAAAAAATAAATAATATAATTAAAAGTATCTTAATTTACAAACAAAACCCCCCCAATATTACTTTTCGCACCCTCCGGTCGTTGCAATCCTAATCTTCACTCTCCTATACCTCATCACACTTAGAATTTTCGTTCTAATCTACTCACACACGCATCATGCACATACACCGTATCTTTTTGCACTATATATGTAATAGACGTTCGTATACAGCCCTTTGCTCTCGTTTAACGACAGCGATAACGAGCGCATCGCACGTATATATATATATATATAATGGGAGTAAGAAAACGCTAATGCGCTCACTCGCTTGCTGTACTCTACAGCAATCATCGCAAGAGATTAAACGATCAGATGCATTAGCGCTGTTAACATTGTTAGACGGCAGCTTATCGAGCGTTCACGTATATAATATGCTCGCGCGAGTCATTTAGTGCAATTAGCTTTGGCGTAGAATCGCCTCGCGCGCTTGCGTATATGTATATATAATATTTGCAATTCCATTTCACGAATTGAATGCAAGAAGCGTGTGCGCGGTTAAGAGTGGTATATCTTTATTAATGTTTCATGTGGCGTGCAGCGTATGTATATATATACAGGTGGAGAGTTGTGTTGTGAGTTTTCAACGCGTGCGCGTATATTAGTAGAAGGGAAATTGTGCGCGCCGTCGATAAGGTGAATTTATGCGAGTGAGATACGGAAAAATATGGATAGAGGAGAGAGAGGGAGAGAAAGATCTTGTATATATAGTAAGGTATAAGGTATACTCTGCATTTGAGAGTGAAATTGTACTGAGAGTTTGATGTAGTGTGTATTGTGAACGATAGTACAGTAATTTTCTTGGGAGGACAATTATATTAATATTAATAATACATAAAGAAATATTCTATCATAATTTGTAATCATTTATACAACAATTGTATTCTTATATCTACGAGATAGAATTACATGACCTTTTCATATATATAACATTGAAGAGAGATCGCAGATGTATATACTGGCTCGTATACCTTCATACCGTTAAGTATATATATAAAAATACACCACAACCATTATTTCCTCAACAAACTTGTTGATCCGAATAAGGATATAATATATATACGACGCGTACATAGAAAAACCGAAGCCTCGTGAGTTAAAAAACCACGGGCGCGCACTTGTAATCATACACTCCACCGTGTAAAAAGCAACAACAGTGCACTATATATACTCATACGTAAGTCTTCAACGAAACTTAAAACCCCGTTATCACCGCGACCGCACTTTTCAAACTTTCATCTCTTTCTCTCTACCCCTATATATATATCCATCGACACCTGCACCTTTTATAAGAAAAAAAAATCAAAATACACAAATCGCAGCTGAATAAAGCACCACAAGAACGTATAATACGCGCATACTCATATAATATCCAAAAAGAAGCGACATACGTACGCACGATTTATATATATATATATATATATATGCTGGAAGCCTCTTACGCGAGTTCCTCAGGAGCATCCTGGCGGAAGCGATTCGCTGGACCTCCCGCGTTGAGAGCGCGCCGCGCGCTCACTCGTTCGCTTGGGGTAACCCGATAGGCAGCAGCAGCAGCAGTATGCAACACCGACGCTTGAGATCTCGCCCTCCTCTATATATGTATAATATATACTTGAGACGGCCGATCGCTAATTGAGCGTACGGGCACGGCGATCTTTAAGTGTATCGGCCTAATTTAATAAATCTGAGAGCAGAGAAGAGAACGAGTGGTATATATGTGCGTGTGGTATAATGGTGTGATGGTAAAAGAGGAGGAGGAGGAGGTGAACGGAACTTCGGATGAGGAAATTTTTTTAAAAGTTGAGTGGAAACACTCGGTGTGTGTGGGTCTCGCTGGTTTCTATGAGTGATTAATGAGTCGAGTGTGATGTGTGCGTCGCCAGTCGGATGTGTAACGTGGATCTATTACAAGCTTTTGGGAGGGTTCAGTCTGCGCGGGTTCGTTAAATTTTTTCGTTTTCTTAATGAAGTGATATCGAATATCTGTGGATATGTTTCGTTGGAGGTATAGATTAATTTAATGAGAGCGTTTTAGTATATTAGATATATGTGGATCTATTTTATATGAATTCTTATATTTTTATATTATTATGAATAAAAATACGCACTGAGAAAAATATTAGGAGTATCAAATAAATATAATTCGCGCGCGAATGTCAATTTAAAATACAATATTTCAAAGCTACCGCGAAACTATTTCAATTTATTTCGCCTAAAAATTCAAACTCCAGATCCCCTGTGAACCTTCGAAAATTACCTTTAAATCAACGACACCTCAGAGAATACACTATCGTGAACCTCGACCATTAAACCTATATATATATACCACATAGCGATTCTCACCGCATCTCATCCACAAACTCGACATATATATATACATATACACAGTATAGGATCCGCATTGATTGTTTTAGCGAAATCCAATTTCGCGATCATCAATGTAGAACGATCGCAAAAACACCGCTCGCTCGGTTCTCCCTCTCTCTCGCTCTCTATACACGCCACATATACATACATATACCCCTGTGTAAATAACAAAAAGTCGAATTGAGAGAGGGGGAGGGCGCTTTGTCGGCGCGTATACAGTACAGCTATACTATACTACCACGGGGAAATATTATTCAGTAGCAATCATATCGGTAATTCGCCCTCGGGGGGCCTCTGCGCGTGATTGTCCCTGACCGCAGAGAAAGAAAGAAAGAAAGAGTAGAGAGGAGGGGGGGGGGCCTTATTTGGCCCCCAACCTAGCCCAGCTTTGCATGTATACATACATATATAACCATATATATTCCTTTCGTGAGTATATGTATATACGTACAGTGATGGAAGGCGCGAGAATTCTCGGCCATGAAGATACGAGAGAACGTAGGGTATAAACGATCCAATCAGTCGGGTAATTCGCGCTGATTGCTTAGCGAGCGGCAGCGAGGAGCAGAGATTTCGCGCTTGCATTTACGTGTATGGTTGTGTGTATATATATATATATATATATAGGGTTGGAAAGGCCAAAGAGAGAGAGAGAAGCGTCAGAGCGACTATAGGTGAGAGCTACTGTGTGCGCGAATACCATACGCGTGTGTATATGGGTAGCTCATCCGTAAAACAATCGGCCGATGAATATGCGATATTGCATCGCGGCTGGCTGGCTTACTGCCGGCTGATATGGCGAACGCTCGAGTGCGAGATATGTGTGTGTATATGTATATAGTAGCGACGTGGGTTCGGTTCGTGCGTTGGGTGATCATGGTGCCTGAAAGAGAGAGAGAGATATTGATGTATATAGAGCGATGTGGTGGTGATTGGCTGTGATGGCCGATGTTGTTTGGATGTATATAGTCATGGATACACGTCGAGGATTGACTAGGTTATTCGATAGTTTAAAAGCTGGGGTGAAGGAAAATACATTTTGCATCTATTGTGGTTCTGCGCTTTCACTCGGGTTTCGTTCATGTTGATGCATATAAAATTTATTTGAAATAGATTTTTTCTTCTGTGAATAACTTGATTTTGCTTTCAAAGTAATATAAACTTTTATTTTTAATAAAATAACACAATCAACTATATAATGCGCTATTTAATCATTCTTCCGTCAACTAAAATTGTTCCTTTTTAATCTAAAATATAAGATCCGACGAAAAACATGATTGATTCCCCCCTTTAAAACTTCACTTTCATCCTGAAAAAGACAACCTCGCGCTCTTGATTAATCAGTTCGATTATCGCTAGCCATTCGCACCGCTTCCACACTCCCATACAACGTTGTTACACGCTCCGCTCGCAAAACCTTCACACGCAGAATAAAATCGTCACATCAAGCCGCAGCAACAACAAAAAAAAACAAAACCTGCTGTTCTGCACACACTTTCCGGGAACACAATTCACATCACCACCACCATCACCACCTACGGTGTCGCGTAAAATTTCGTAGTGTATCGAATCCCATGCGCGCGAACGTTTCGCGTCGCTTATATACGTTAAATAATTTCGGAAAAAAAGCGCGCGCGGCAGAGAATCAAAAGCGATGCGAGAGCACGCGTGCCATCAGTCCGCGTCAGTGCTTTGGCGCACGGATGTAAATGCCCGACGGAACCGCATGGGGTCTCACCGCGTGCGCGGAAGTGAAATAAAACGTATAACGCGGAGAGCGAGAGAGAGAGAGAGAGCACAAGCGGCGACTTTGTCGGTAGAGTTGCGAGAGTCATTAGAGCGGGAGGTATGTGTGTGTAATCCTCGATCATTTGCGGATGAGCGAGGAAGAAAGAGAGAGGGGGAGAGATGTGAAGGATTCGGACGAATTGTGTATATATATATATGAAGGTCGATTTGGGCCATATAGTGTTGGTAATGTGCTGAGATGCGTGATTGGCTGGATGTGAAGCGAGATGAAGATATATATTTATGCGACTGTTTGAAATATTAAAATGAGGGTTATTTTAGCGAGCGTGCTTTTGATTATATTACGTTTAATTTTAATTAACGAATAGAAAGTATTGGGTGTTAATTATAACAAAATGAATGTAGATTATGTTCGGGATATATCCTGAGGTGAAGGTATAGTCGAAATCATTTTATACAAGGAATAGATGTCATTAACTATTAACGAATCGGCATTTGGATATGAATAGTCGAATGTTTCTTAGTAGTTAAAAAAGTTCATTGATAGTTAAGAAAGCACTTGTTTAAGCTTGTTTTTTATATTATGGTTTCTTAACTTTTAAGGCACATTCGTTGGTCTGCTAAATGAAAGAACGAAATCATATTCCTTAATCCTTAACTATTACTATACACTCGCGTGTAGCGTTTAAGAGTATAATTCGTTAACAATTTTTTTTCTCAGTGTAGGCGTAAATGTTAGTTGAAACTTTTTCAGTAGCAACATTGGCAAAAAGAGACAATACAGACTACAGAGTAATTTAAGTCTTTGTATAAAAGACTTTGACAATCAATTATACAATCGTTCAAATTGGATTTATTGGCTTCTTTTATTTGAAACCTTACACAAAAAGCGTATCTAATAATGACCAACAATTACATTTTACCTTACTCAACTCAACGCTGTACTGATTGGAAACTTTAAACAATGACAATACTGAATTTTCTAAATTATAAAGATCAAGAAAATCATATCTATGTGCCTAAATCATTAGTAAATTAATAAAATTTTCGAAATATTTACATTTTTTCTTACATTATAAAATGATAACTATATCTATACCGATTCATAATAAATTTTGGTATTTGCATTTGAAAATATTAATATTTTATCTACCAAATAATATTTTTACGTGCATTACACTATTCATGATTGAATATAGTTTCGGTACTCAAACATTACGGGAAATTAAAACATTCGAATCACTCATCAATTCGGACATACATCCCTATTTCCATAATCATTCACCTTTCCACCTCTCCAACATACCAACAAACTTCCATCCACAACCCTACAACCAAAACGAAAAAAAAATACAACCACCACAGCATCTTAGCTGGATCATACCCAAGACCCGCGTGCGTGCTAAGACCTCGATTTCACAGGCACGTGCTTATACGTACATATATGTATATATATATATAGGGATCGATCTCGGAAGATCGTGTTACCCGCGTGCGCGCGAGCTTCGTGTCCCGTCCACTTCGTTCGGGCAGATTTCGCGCCTGGTCGCGCCCGAATTCGAGCGTATGCAGACCCACACTGATGACACTCTTATACTTTGGATATTATCCCTCGAAGATATATATTATACGAAGCAAAAAGAAAAAAGAACACACACACACACACACACGAGTTGCGGGATCAAAGTCTGTGCGTTATAAGGAGCCCAAAGGGACGAATGGATGGATGGATGTTCGTCGAGTTGGAGTTGTCGATGCGGGAGAGTGAGCAAGCGGCAATTGCATCTGGTTGTGTGTATATATGTGCGTGTGATGCCCGTCGCGGTAACGGGTTGCGTTTTTAAGGTTTCTGCGTCGAGTTATCCGCGAGTGGGTTTATTTCTTATTGATTTGACTGAGCTTTTTTTCGTTGTTGTTTTCGAGTGAACGGCAAGGAGGTTTTTTTTTTTGTTTTTTGAGTTGCTGACAGGTAGGTGGGCAGTTTGTGAAGGGCATTTTTAAACAGTTATAAATATATAGAGAGATTTAAATTGGTGACGTTTATGAGCTGCGAAACAAAAGGAGTCTTACTAATTACAAATCGTTTTATCGTTGATTTTATAAGAAACTTTATAAAGACAGTTTAATGGCAAAAATTTCTATAAAGCCAGGTAACCCTTGTATGATTATTTTACAAAACAATGCGGACATTAATTTTTGCAAAACTACTTTCATTTCCTCCCTTAGACTTCAATAACTTTCAAATTCAGATAAATATTTCACAAACAAAATAAAACTTCGATAAAATCGAACTTTTTAACTTCGAACTTCACACATATACATTCCACCGCTGTGACTTTGACGACACCCCGCGCGCACAGTATAATACGCAAATGAAAACGCGCAAATTGCGTTAGCACGATCCGATGCCTATTGGCTTTACTTTATATACACTCGTGAGGCGCGTTAACGTTTCATTTATTCCGGCTCGATGCTGCAGCGGCTCGCGAAACCCCACAAATTTTGTGTGTATATATATATATACGCATATAACATACTGGGTGAGATCGGCTGCCGCCGTCGGCATCGACGAATACACACGCTGCTGCGCTCGTTCAGCTTGCAAATCCATCGATTACCCTCTCGCGTCGCGGCGCGGGTCTTTTGTCGACTTCTCCGTTAGCTTCGACGCTATATATACGTGCGTGCGTGACGTTTAATTCCGCCCTGCAGCGCGTGGATCGCGGACGCGATGTGGGTACATATACATATATAGAGGAAGTGACATTGTGGTATATAGGTATGTAGAGAAATATTGTTGTGGATATGGGTTGTATGAGTTTTTATGCGTAAGGACGGTAGTGTATATGGAGAGTGTTTGTATAAGTTTGGTAGAAATGTAGATATATGTGGGAATTTGTAGGGATGAAGTAAACCTATGCGAACAAATGCGAATGTATATGTTAGGAAAGGAAAACTGGTTCAAAAACTTTTTTACGGTTTTGTTTGGTTGTATCTAAAGTTCCTTTTGAAAAATTTACTTATATAGATAAAAATCAAGGGACATCTGCTCTATAAGATTTCCAAAAATCTACACTGAGAGAAGAATTTGTTTACAGTTAATAACAAGGTATAAAATATATTAAAAATATAAAAAAAAATTATTTACATTTACTCTTTGTGGTGAACTCTTATTAAGTAAGCATATTAACTATTAATATGCGCATCATTAATAGTAATATTTTGGAATTTCAGTCAAATGTCAATCAACTATTTTAGTATTAACTGTTATTAAATATATTGACTATAAATAAATCCTTCTCTCAGTGTACTTCAACCAACTGCGAAGCAAATCACAACACTAATCTCTACAGCTATATAACGTAACAACGCAGCCAGCTTTAAATTCCCAAAATCCAAATGACACACGGCCATTATCCCTATATATATATACGCATTCACATATACCGAAATAACTAACGAAATAGCTCGACCATTCACCGATGCAAATTCGCCATATCCCGCAATCTTTTCACCGACCCAGCCATCATATACATATATATATCCAGACACATACACACATACGTGCACAAAACGCGAGTAATAGAGCGTAAAACACCGCTCGCCGAAATTCGCTCTCTCTCTCTCTGCGCTTGCATCGAAAGTTAATCTCCGCGCGTGCGTGCATTCTGCCTTTCAAAGCGGCGATCATCAGCAGGGTCATCGGGTGCGTTAACCCGAGAGAGAGAACCGCTCTACAACGTCATAATAATATACGCACACGTGTATATATATATACGAAGGCTACTGTGAATCCTCTTTTATCGTGGCCGGCCGTTATACTATACACTATAGGCGAAATGATAAAATTTATAATTGCCGCTGATTGCCGGTATTCAACGGTGTATAATAACGCGCGCGGGTGAGCGAGAGTTCGATCGAGTTTCGCGCTGCGAGTTTTATTGCGTGTGCTTCATGTAGAAATCTGTGCGTATTTGTGTGTGCATGTTAATGAAGGTACGTACAATATATATAGGAGGGGAATTTAAGCGAGCGCTTTTTCAGTTGTTAATTCTTTTGCAGGCGATATGACGCGCGCGGTTGGCTGAATCCGGTTGGATCGATTCAAGAATAATGGCCGTGGTAGAAGCGGTTTTGGTATAATAATCATTATTTTATGGCGAATGATAATGTCGTTTTCGGGACGTTGCTTTGAGATATAATGTTTGGAACCTTGATAAAATGTTTCATAAATTTGTGTATGTACTATAATCTGTTCAACGAAATATCAATTACGATGTAACAAAATTTAGTTTATCATTATATCATCGGAATCACATGTAACAAAATTAACATATAACTCGACGAATCCGCAACAATGACAATACCCAAATACAAATATACACTCACAATAAAGCATATCACACTACTCGCGTCCGTATAGAATTAGGTTACAACCTGCGCCTTTTGTTGCTAATTACAACCGGCGGCACGTCGGTGCAGCTCCCATTCCTAATTACCCTCATACCTGTCGCTCCAATTAACTTTTTAATAATCATCATCCCGCTCTCCTAGCGCGCACATACACTAATCTAATAAACCCCATCCGGCAACAATAATAAACTGAACCATTAATAACTCACGCAGTCGCGCGCGGGCTTGCATATAACCCCCCGCTACATACATACACACATATACCACTATATATGCAATCCTGAACCTCACGAAAACTATATATACGTTCCCATACACACAGTCGCACCGATCGACACTGCTGCTGCTGCTGCTACCGCAACATCCAACAACACTCCCTTAATGAAGGTAATTAAGTTTTTCTGCGCCTCTTTCTCTCTCGTCGCACTTGCCTTCTTCTCTTCTCTATATATATATATATACTACGTCCGATCCATGATTTATGCCTCGCCTTCGGTAGCTACTCGTTCACGCGCGTGCGCGCGCGCGTTATAGCCGGTCGAATGAAAAATTAGCCGCTTTTTGCACACGCTGCGTGCGTTATATACGATTGAAGAAGAATTTCGAGGGCGCGGGCGGATTCGCTCGCTCAAGAAGAGACAGAATAAGAATCCATCATCCTTGCGCGCGCCCGCGCGCCTCTCGATTTTACGAGGATGATTAATCTGTATATATATGTATATATATACATATATATACGGTGGTTGAGAGAGAGAGAGAGAGAAAGAGAGGGAGAGGTAAGAAGTCATTGGGGTGTCGCGGCCGTCTGCTCTTTGTACGGTAGGCGAGAGCCAATTAAGCGGCCTTTTTCTCGGCTTCTTTTTGAGTAGCGCCGCGCGCGTAATTATCGGATGGAAAACGCGCGTGCACGCGTGTATGTGTGTATATATATATATACATGTGCGGAACGCGAAAGTCGCGTATAATAACTTTGGGGTCATTAATTTTATTGATACGGTTTCTTTGTGTTTCGCGCGCCGGAGCAAGCAAGCAAGCGGGTTATAAGCGAATAACGAACGAGTGTATAGTGGTTGGTGTGTGTATATATATATATGTATAGTAGTGCGGGCTTCTTTGTAGGAAAATCGAATTAGCGGCCGATGCTCGATCGCGTACTGATTGCACGTTGTTGTATGTATATGTGTATGAGTATAGCAACTGTATATGTATATATATATGTACTTGCGGAATCGTTGCACACTACCGTTTGTGTTTCGACTTGCTTAATTCGGTAGGTTTAATGAGTTTGCACGATTCGAGTATATATATAGAGAGAAAATATAAATTAAGGCAGTAGCTTATCCATCAGATGGCATTGTTATGACACGTTTTCTGTATATATATATATATATATACTAATGACTATTATTCCTGGTCTTTTGTACATTGATCTAATGGAAAGTTTAGTACTACATATATAGACGTATTTTTGTACGCTACCGAATATGTAGCAATAACAATGGTATGTACAAATCTCAGGACAATATACGCGTAATCGTCTTATTGACTTTTTAAACTGACTTTTTTTTTGTCGTCTCGTGTAATCAGCAAGCAAAAAAAAGCGGTTTAGATTAAAATTGAATGTGTGATCTAAATTGTATCCTAAATAGCTTTTAGTTACCTACATGCAAGTAGCACGCCGCTCTTACATCATATATCTATATACCAACGAACTATATCAGCGCCATTGATCAATTTAATCGACCTATCTACAAACTCTCTCTCTCTATAGGCATACGTTATTATTCCGTTGAAAAGTACGACGTGAAAAAATTGGCTCGAATCATTTACTATGAGATTCGTTGATTACCGATGGAAATATAGATCACGATAGATAATCGAGAACCAGCCTGAGGCTATAACATTATAGTTCCTGAAATTCGCGGTTAGTCAATGCCGCACTATGTGTGTGGTCATATATTTTTACAAAAAACAAAATCAATTTCCCATTGTTCCTGCAATTTTCGCATTAAAAAAATAGATCACTCGCAATTATAACTATACCATCAAATCATTTACAGTATATAAGTACAATAATATTCTCAAAAAAAAAAGAGCCGTTATACCACTCGACTGAATTAACCATCTGATCGTTTTCTGAAACCACGATAGGGTCATTGCGCTTTATTCTCCAAAACCCTTATACATATATCCCAACTCTTCTCGATTCAACGTACAACATATATATATATATACACACACGTATACTCACGGTGTATCGAATCGGCAAGCCGCCGCCGCGCCGCAACGGCGGTAGGGGATAGGCGGAATGCGGTCTCGCAAAGCGATCAGCCAATCGGTGCGAGAATTACACAACGCGCACCGCACGCGTGGGATTTCTTCGAGCGCGGATCCCATATGCTTCCTCTCTCTCTCTGTCTTTCTCTCCTTCTATATTCTCAGTTTCCTCGCTTCGCGGAGGTTCGCTGGGATTTCTGGTTTTGTAAGATGGCGACGCCGGTTGTGGTGTCGACTGTGTGTGTGGTAGTTGTTGAAGCGCGGGAAAACTGGGAGGAGGAGATGTGGGTGGGTGTGGAAACGGTATATAAAGGCGTTATTGTACGTCAAAGATGAGTAGAGTTTTTTTTTTAGTTGACTGATTACCGGAAGAGTTTATGGTAAAATATCCGTTTAAGTAGCCGAATAGATGAATGTTTTTTGATTATGCATTTCATTGCAAAATAAATTAATCAATAAAATTGTTGAACTACACTAAAACAAATCTATATCCAAACCATTTTTTTCTCATATAACGACCATTTTCCTTCTGCTAATCCTTTAGAATCGTTTAACTCTTCCTCTCCTCTCGATCCTCATACCATATTATAAAAATCGTCCCAATCTTGTCTCCTCTCATCACCATCCAGCTTCGTCCTCCCGAGCGTGTAATCAGAAAGGCAAAAGCAACGAACTTGCTCTCTCTCTCTCTCTCTCTCTCTCTTACCGATTGAAAAGTTCAAGGGTGTCGTTGCACCTACCGCGCGACATCGAGCCGCGAATTCTTTGACACACAATACCTCCAGGCGGTTAGCCGGATCGCTCGGCCCGTCGCGTCCAATCGTCGAGGACGCGAAGTTAATATATTATATATATATACGTATATATACATATACGTGGCGTATAATGAGCTTATATATTATATACACGAGCAAGCAAGCCTATATATATATACGTAGGATTACGTGTGCGAGTGTGTCGTCGATCGGAAATCTCGAGCGTTTTGACAGCTGAGAGGTTCGATTTGGGGGATACGTTGTGTATATTGACAGGAGATTAGGCAGTGGCGATCGGTTGTGGTTGGATCTCAAGATCCTTAAAGATTCGTCGAGATATAATAAACGTATATATGTATATATATAGCGATATGGTATAGTGGATCGTGAGAAGTATATTGGTAATCGGTTGTTACGATGCGGTGTATATTTTTGCGTCGCTAGCCTATGCCGATGGCAAATGAAGCGTGATAATTTAATAAAAGAGTCAAAACAAGTATGTGAGCTGAGCAATTAGCGTTGTAGTAAGCCTCTGAACGAGAGAGAATAGAACGAAGGAATTTTGAAGCTGTCAGATCGATTATGCGATCGCATTTCGAATAGCTTATAGGTATATGAATCATTTAGTTATTTATAAATATACACATGTTACACTTTCTTTATTATCGAAGATTACAAATATAATCTAATGAATAGCTAACGTTACTACGCTTTATTGAAATAAAAAATTATAATCCACCTATAATATAAAACACGGAAATTTTCATCAAAATCGTTCAATTACTTCTACCCCGAAATCACGCTTGATTTGCTAAATACATATTTTCCAAGCACTCATTGAATTCGAAACGCACCAATGCATACACACAGACATACACTCAGGTATACATTCGTGCGCAGACATAGTCTTACCGCAAAAACACCGCATTATATATACCGATACCCAACTTCACCACTCGGCGCCGCGCGCACCACGAGCAAATCCCCCGCGCAATGACTATACACAACGAGCGATCATAGCGCCGATCGAAATCGTTAAATGCAAATAAGCCTGCGCACTTGAGCAGTGGGAAAATAGTAACTTTCCTTAGCCATCCTCTCTGTAGCAGCTGCATACATACCCTTCCAGCATCTCCTTCTCCCATGTGTATATATATACAGACATATAGGTGTGCATATTATAAGCTAACCGCGAGGCTATAACGCTCCTTCTCTCTTTCTCCGCACAAAACCATACGTGGGATTTGCAATTTCAATTAATCCCATAATTTATCCATATAGCCGTGGAACGAAGCATATACGATCGTCTTTATATACATATATCTATATCGGACGTTTGTTCGCTCGCGGTGACAGCAGAGTCGTCGTCGTCGTCGTTGTCGTTGGGTTGGGAGGAGGAGGGAGATCGATCGATCGGGTTACGTCAACCGGGGTATTATACATGTGTGTATTTATGTGTGTGTGTGTGTGTATCGCGATCATACTTGCACGGCATATCGATGCCCGGATCGATTGCACACGCACGGCGATTCGCGCGCCGGGAAGGACGGACTCACGTTACCCTTTTATATACCTATATACATATTATTATTATATTATACCCGCGCGGCGTTTAAAACGCCATGATTAACGCAAGGTAAACGAATATAACGCGTCGACCGCAGCTTGTTCTGTAGCAGTTTAGAGGCATGGATATGTGTGTATGTATATACCCGTCTCGCCGCGGTTTCCTGTTTCTCTGCGTCTCGTCGTGCGAGCTTGTATCTTTACGTTGAGTATATATGTCTGGGTATATGGTATAGAGTGCAACGGGCACCTTGTACAGTTGGTTATATAGAGCTTCGCCGACGTTAAGTCTCTTTGTGTCCAAGATGATTTCACGGGCTCTTGTTTGAGGGTTGTTTTTTTTTCTTTGCTGCTGCGGCTGTGTCTTATGATATATATGGGAATTAGCGAATGGAGGAAGGGAAAGGTACCACCGATAAACGATATGGCAGCTGGTGACATGTGCTTCCAGTTTACTGGTCGTTTGTGATGTATATACGTAAGGAATATATAAGGTGTGTAGGGTGATGGTATCTATCGAAACCATCGATGAGATTTGGATATTTTGCGATATTATCGCAGGGATATAAAGGATGAATGTTATTATTTTAATTGAATGGTAGCATATAGATCGGTAATGAAGTATTTTGATAAAAAAAAATATATATATAATTCATTGAGATATGACTGCTTAAGAAGATATGGAAAGATAAATGCTATCGACTCCAGTTTCCCTTGAAAAGATCTAAAATCAGAAAATCTCCCGTTCAACCACTAACATACCATGCCCAAACCCGATTCCTATACTCATATATCGAAACCAACCTGTATAGCAACCACTTATACACACCTTCTGCTAACTCACACTACCTCCCACCAAATCCCTATATATATATATATATATTAACCGCTATACACCAACTCTTTTCCTCACCATTTTCGGCAACCCCTCTTCCCTCTTTATACCCACTATACCGAAAAATCCCACGCAGCGCTATATACATATATACATACACACACACATACGGTTGCGGTAACGGAACGGCTAATGGTTCGCGTGAGAAGCGATTTTCTGCGTTCGCGTTCTCGTAAATCATTTTTCCATAAGGCCCAGACCGCCGCTACACGTCCTTTTTCCTTTTAACCGATCGGCTGGCTCTCTCTATATATATATGCTTGCGTATATATACGCGTGTACGTCCTCCTCCGGCTTCCCGGCGTTGCCGCAACGGGCTTCTGACCGCAGTATACTGACGTTCCCATATGTATCATGTGTTGCACGCCGGACGGACGGACGACCGGGCTGCTGTATCGGTCGATGTATGTATGTGTATGTGTGTGTGTGTATGATGTGCGGGATGTTATGGTTCGCGAGGATCTATCGAGTGTGTATATGTGGGGAAGCGGTAGAGTGGAACTGAGGTGCGTCGAGGAAGTGACTATGAGAGTGAGAGACAGTTAAAGGAGGGGGTTATAGTTGCTGCTGCAGAGAGATGTCGCATATAGTGGTTGGAGATTGGAGTGCAGTGTGTGTGTGTGTTTGAGGTTTTGGTTGAATGTAGATAATTTTTTCAAATGATGGGTGATGGGTAGGTGTGTTTGTTTATGTAACTATAGACATGTTAAGAGAGAAATGTTTGACTATCTAGTAACTTGTTATATATGGTAAATTATAAATGTTACTTTAGTATAGTAAATTATGACATAAGCAAGGTTTTATATTGATAAGATATACATTGAAAATGGAATTAATCAGTGTACAGCCAACCCATTGTATATAAATTATGTAATTTTTTTTTACTAGAAGGGGTTTGAATAATGGAAATAATGGATCGAACTATCTTTGTTAATTAGATCGTTATTATTTAGTTCAATGTTTCGGGAATTATATGAAATACTCCCCTCTTCAGGGGTTACAAGGATTTCAATAAACAGTTAGTAACTAAACAACAAGGAGATAATTAAAAGAAAAATCGGAAGGAACAAAATACCATTGATAATGCACAAAGTCAACTCATACTTCGTTAAACTTTTTGAATAATGGATACACCGAAAAAAGTACTATTATTGTTTATTATTATATTTTAACATATGTAAGCTTGTTAAATGTATCATAAATATATTTTTTATACAAATCATATCATTTCATCAACACCTTGAAAAAACAATCTTATTCGAGTTTCGTTAAACCTATCAAGCGGTGAATATAAAATTAGACTTGTTCTCGATAAACATATATAGGAAATTCGAATTTCTTTGTCAACCACAAACACCAAAAACCTATATATATTCTTAAAATTATATATTATCGAACTCAACCACGCACCGCACAGTAACAAAGTAATAAATCCCCCGCCCCTTGGGCTCGCAAAAACCATTACGCGCATGTAGCTCACCTCACCGCTTCTTACGGCAATCAAATTAAAATAAACACCGAAAAAAGCTGCCACCGCGCATCGATATATACACATCCCCATCATCACGTCTCTCCACAGACCTCGAAACCCGCATCCAGTACATCTACACTCCTGTACAACAAAACGATAACCAAATGATATTCCCTCTCTCACGCGGTTCCCTTTATCTTCTCTTTCTCTCTCTCTCTCTCTTTCTCTCACTACATCTCAGACCAAGAACAAACGTCGATCCGTATAGCCGCAACAATCTTCGGCCGGGCCAATCTTGCTTGCCAATCTTTCTCTCGCCTTATACCTACAACCCAAAAAAAAAACCATCTAACCGCTTTGTCGGTACATGCACATAGCTATATATATATACACACAAGCACGGGTAACCGCGCACGCGCGCGTGGAAAAATCATTCGGTAGCAATCGCATCGATGATCCTCCGCGCCAATTCTTTCTCTCTCTCTCTCTCTCTCTCTCGCTCGAGAATGCAAAGTGCGCGCGGAAGCGCCGAGGCAATTTGCGAAATAACGATCCCTTCGCCTTCTTGCGGCTGTATAGTAGTTGTATATATTCGCGCGCGTGTTTTTTTTTCATTCGCTTTTGGTTATGCGGTATAGATGTAGAGAGTGAGTGTATAGTGCGTATATATATATAAGTCGATACGCGCAAGCGCTGCGCACGTATACGCGCGGTTCACGGAAATTCGCATCGTTGCCTTTCATTTTCCGGGACATCAACGCGTATAGATATCTCGTATTGTGAGCGCGGTTCGGGTGTTTGTATATATAAAGGTACGGAAGGAACGGGTTTATTTAAATAATCGGTTCGGTAAGTTTTATTGCTATACGAAAAATGTTTTGGGAAAAGAAAGTGTAATATAAAATTTTAATAATATATATTGCTGTTATAATTATCTTTGGAAGCATCTTAATTTTTAATGCCTCAAAACCAAAGGATGCAGAATCTTCTAAATTCATTCTTACTATATGATTTTAAAATACTTATACATAACGGTCCAAAAGAATAATTTTTTGCTATATACAATATGTTTAGACACAAAATACATCTTGCACCAAAGTGTAATACACACATTTTGATAATTAAAAGAACTTAAAATATTGAATACACATTTTTCATTCATTTTGATTGCCTTATATAGAAATACATCGTTATCATGCTACACAATTTTAATTTAATTATTTCAATTGTTGTAGTTTGTAATATTTAAAGAAAAAACTTGATTAATACCATAGGTATACTTTTAATGGAAGTGAGGACTCAAACTCACTTCCATTAAAAGTATACCTATAGTGAGTTTGAGTCCTCACTTCCATTAAAAGTATACCTATATATGGTAAAATATATTTCTTTCAACATACCCGCAGTTCAGTCCAAAAGACCCCCATAACTGTCATCATCCCTACACGACTCCAGCATCAAACAGCGCACCCTCGTCGATGTCCTCTCACTCTCTCTTTCTCTCCACGACACCTCCCGCCCCATCACTCCTAACACATTTTTAAACGAACCGCATTTTTCCTCCCTTCCTCTCACTCTTTCTCTCCCTCGTCTCCCTTTTGCGCGCCGCTAATTTAACGCTAAACGACTCCGCGCACCGTCGACCTCAATTCATCTCAACCCCTCACGCATCTCACGGCTTCGACAGCGTTTAAAGCTATACGCTTGTACTCACGTGTGTGTCTGTGTGTATGTGTGTGTGTGGGTTAAGACATCGCTACATCTCCCTTCGTGACTGGAAACAAATGAGGCCCAACGCGTGTATATATATATATATATATACGTACCAGCGTCGGCACTTTTGACTCGCGCGGTAGCCTCTCGCGGTTCTCCTTTTTCGGACTCTCGCTCGCGCGCGTGTATAATATAAGGCGGGACAATGGAGCACCGCGCGCGCGTGAACTTCCGAGCGAAACGTATATATATATATATATATATGATAGAAAGAGAGAGTTAATGACGATGCACCAGCAGCAACAGCAGTCGATCGATCGAGAAGCCGTGCGCGCGAGCAGTGATAAAGGGGCTCGCTCGGCTTTTGTGAGTACGTGAACGCGTCGATTTAGCATCGATGATGATGACGACGACGACGAGTTGTCGCAGTAAAGAGAAGGAATTATTCACTGGATCTCGTGGCGCGTATATATATGTATATGTGCCATGCGAGAGTTAAGTGTAAAAAAGGATATAATATGCAGGAGAGCATTTATTGCGACGTATATATAGGAGAGAGGATATATAAGCTTGTAAATCTCACTCGCCGGTCGATAAAGCGAAGGCTGAAGAAGAAGAAGAAGAGAGGGGAGTTTTGTATAGTTTATTGGACACCAGTGGGTAATGAATGAGTCCATAAAGCCATTGTGCGCTTTAAAGGTTTAAACATTCAATGATTTTGTAATGAATTTTTTTTTTGTCGGGCATATCGAAAGCTCGGGTAATTTAGCTGATCGCGGGTTCTTTTCAAAAGTTATATTAATGCAAAATCAAGCGTTGCACTGTATAATATGATCACACACTTGACTTTAATGAATTGAGAAAGTTAAGTTATGCTCGTTCTGGATGAAACACGTCAGAAATAACGAGCATTTTTTAAATATCCTTCGCTATACATATTCCTTACACTTTACATCGATGATAACAAAAAAAATTCAGAAGCATATATAAATACGTGGCATGGGTAATCTATACTTTTACCATTTATTACAACGTCAATGTCAACGCACTCTTCCTTGTTCTCAAAAGCGCGCGCGTGCGCGTGCAGTGGCGTCATCATCAGTCACGAAAGGTGACCGCGTCGCATCAACGCCTCGCACGTATTATACTGCACACCCCATAAAACCGATCGCCGATAAATCGCAACTGGCTCCATATACACTCCGATTACACCGTGACAAATTAAAGCAGCGCACGAACGCGTGTATATGCGCGCTTACTTCAAAGAAAACCGTGTGTGTGTGTATATATTATATATATATATTAAACGCAAGAGGTGCGATCCGCATGTGCATGGTCGCTTACGAAATGCAGTTACTGCGTGTGCGATATAT
The DNA here is from genome assembly GCA_035583055.1 of Torymus tubicola. Lineage (NCBI taxonomy): Eukaryota > Metazoa > Arthropoda > Insecta > Hymenoptera > Torymidae > Torymus > Torymus tubicola. The sequence continues at coordinate 515,915 of JAWWEQ010000010.1, forward strand.
ATGTATTCGAATAATATACGTGTCGAAGGAATAATTAAACGACGTAATTGTGAAGGCACAATGTAGCCGCACGGCTGCTGCTGTAACTATACTCCTTTAATAACCTTCGCGCTTGGGATATTCTGTATACCTATATATATGTTTAAGCGTACTACTGGGAAGGGAAGGGACACGGTAGTAAACTGCAACAATGGGCCAAGCGGAGGCGTCAAGCCATGCGCCATTGTCGATGATAATATTGATTAATTATTAAAGTGAAAAGTCGCTTACCGCGTGAGATCGTTAAGAGGAGGCTTCATTAAGGGCGTATAGTCGCGTCACTTTTTACCACGTATACTCTCTTCTTGCGTGTTCCAATTTTTCTGTATCCCTTTATAGAGTTTTTTTATCGATTGTAACATAGACGCGGCGATTTTTGGTCGCACGAGGAATCTCTTGTTTCTAATTATATACAGCGGAGCGAGTGTTCCTCGATCAAGGGAATACATTAATTTCGCTTGTCTTTGATCCAGTTGATTGGAATTTTTTTAATGAATAAGGGTGAGAAAAGGATATGAGGAGATTATATTTTTAACTCTTTCTCTGTAACACTCATTCACTTTTTCTTTTATCAATTCCGAGTTAATTGTATCATTCACACCTTAATTATACGAATAAGGGTAACGATCTATAAGTAAATTATTTACAAAAGTAATTCCAATATTGAAATTCTATAATTGTCAAAGTACACTTATATAAATGACAATGAAAAATTTCAATTATTCCTTATGACTCAAACAATCGCCTTGATCACGACAAGAGCTGAAATAAATCCATTTAGACGCGCGTGTGCGCACGCCACAATTACGTTACGGCAGTTGTTACGTATTATACTTAGCCCATAATAACTTATAAATCATTATATCAAATTATGACGTTCGCGCTTCTTACGAGCCGCGCGCTCTTATAACAATGTATAATCGTGACACGGTGAATATAAAAAATAAAGGCAATCGAGCTGCGCGCGACGCGACGACGGCGCCTGCGCGCACGCCATAGAAAAGCGGATCAGTGGAGGATTATAAAACGACCCTTCGTCTCGACTCTTTAAAAAGGATAATAGAAAAGTCATCGATAGGAGGCGGATCCGTTTCGTTTGTTCAATAGCCAAAAGAGCGCAGAGGTAAGCCTCGTAATTAATAGCCTCGTTCGGTCGTGTTAACAATGTCAAAATCCTGGGAGATTATATTGGTTCTAATGCGACATATTGTTCTCGAAAATGTTGTACAACTTCATTTGTGAGCGAGGAAAAAGAAATGATATTTAAGGTGATGATAATGATATTTAACGAAAATACTTTATAAAGTATATATTGGTCATAATTTATTCTAGATTTTATGTTAAAAAAGCAATAACATGAAACCATTACTTTTATTTATTTGTTTATTAACCAGAAAAAAGCATTACAAAAGGTATTTTTTGAGGTGAAATTGTCACCTTTACAAATCCTTACATGCAACGCTCCTATAGAAGTAAACTAAGTTACTTGTATACATAAGCTGGTCATAGATATCAACTTTAAAACTAATAAAACTACAATATTTATTTTTGTTCTGAATATTATATCTATTAACACTACATAAATTTGGTAAACTTAATAATTTTGATAATAGTTTTCTGTAACTTTGGAAGTTGTTAATTCCTTGAGATCATTATTATACTTCTATAAAAATTATTATTTTATTATAAAATAGAAAAACTATAATAAACTTTTTTATCTGCGTCCCGATCCTTTTTGCACGCACACCATAAACGAATGCAACACCAACGCGCGCGAGCGTAATTAATTGAGTTTGGCTTGCCGCGCGAATTACGAGCGACTTCGGCTAGATTAATTAAGCGAAACTCTTCGAGTCTTTCGCACCCCCCTCTCTTTCTCTCTCTCTCTCTCGTCGCGACGAAATCAGCCGTCGAAGGGATTTTGTCACCTTTTAAAAGCCCGAGGCGCGCGTAGGATATTCGCTCGCGAGAAGGTATTAATGGCCTTCTCATCGAGCGACCGCTTCAGTCCTTGAGAAAGGATAGCCTAATCTTTTATTAAGTTACCGCGTGGGGGGCGATAATGGTTTCGTCGGGAGGAAAAATACAAAGAAAGATTAATTGATATTAAAAGTTTAATTTTCAACGCGAAGAGTTGTAAAAGAGAGTTTTAAGGGAACGGTTAAAAATGGAAAATGTGCGCAAAAAATTTTTACGTCGCGTGTTGTATAAAGAGAAACTTTTAGAAAAATTCAAATTACTTAATTTCTATGTATATTTGAATTTTACTTTTAAAATTTAAGTACGCACGTAAAAAGATTCCGCGCTTTTTGAAAAGAAAACTACGTAAAATAATTTTTAAAAGCACGCTTATATATACGTATACATACACGTTGTACAAAATTTTAATAAAAAATTTATCACCCTATCCTATATATTAATTATATTTCGAAACCCCCACAACTTTTGCTATTGCACTATACATATACATTTTGGAAACATCACAACTACATTTCAACTCATCCCTCCAACCATAATATAACATAAACCACTATACAACTGCAAAAACATTAAAAAAAAATCATCCGCTTCATAATACTCCCTCTTTTCTCCCAAATCCTCACAGTTTCGCGCTGCAGTCGACGGAAGACGACCTCACGTGCATGAGGGGGGGGAGAAAACCGAGAACGAGTCACTTGCGAGTGCGCGGGATAAAAGAAAGCGCGGCAAGAGTAATGCCGCACGAGGGGGAGGGTGGAAGCAGTTAAATCCGCTGCATGTGTGCGCTCGTGAAGAGAGGGAGAAATCTCTCTCTCTCTCTCTCCCCTTTTGTTTCCGCGTTAGCCGAGCTTTTGTTTCGGTTATACGACCGAGGATATCTCGACCCAATAAAACGAAAAGCCCGCGCGCTTGCCTGTCCACCGCTCGCCGTCGACGCGCTTTTGTATCGCGCCCACGCACGTATATTTGCATAATTTCACGTAATCTCCGCCATTTTCGGCCTTTGCTCGGGTTTCAGGGTACTTGCGGCTGTGTGTATATATATATGTAGAGGTTTAGGAGAGATGGCTGGGTTTTTCTATTTCAAGATGAGCGTGGCCACGAAATTATGACGTGATAATATTTTTTGGAGTTAATGCGTTGGTTATAGTCAGTAAAATGAGATTATTTTTTTTCTGAGTTATAATGAATTTCAAGGTAAATTGTAAAAGAAAAATTCCAAAGTTACTATGTATGTAACCGTTCACTCTGATAATATATGTGTATATACACACACACAACACCTCATATCAAACAATGCGATTCAATTTTCGTGTTCACATGATTGGTACTTTCTACAATCCTATACAGCATAAAATCTTTTCCATCTTCTTGTCTGCAAACTTATCAACATCACACTTTCTAAGCTAAACAAGTTCCTTATTTAAATTATTTCTCCGCGCATTCTATGTACATCTACACCCTCGTATAGAAATCTCTTCTATACACACTTACATAAATCACAATATCCTTCATATTACTATAACCAATCCTATGAATTCTTGAATACAACGACAAGCATATTATACAAAACCCATAGATATATCCCACATCTACATAATACTTATACACATACGTATATATACACAAGAAGCATCCCAATCAAAGACTCGCAGCGCTATTCCCCCGGTAGCAAAGTGCTCAATTTAGTTAGACGTTCGATAACTTCGTATACGGTAGCCACTTTGCGCGTCGCACATATATATACCTAGATATCGTCATTTCCTCGCGTAAAAATTCATTCCAGCCAATATCGCTACCTCGCTCGCAAGATTACGCAAAAATTTCGATCTTATAACTTTGAAACCCGCGTGTGCGATGATGCGCGCGCGCGCGTATGGAAATCGCACGTATATATATACGAGCAATGTGTTTACCTTCCTCATTTTGCGAGCACTTTAAAATCAATCTCTTTAATTTCACAATCACCTTGATTAACGACAATCATCGTCATCATCGCGCATGGGTTCAAGAAGAAAGTCGTGTGTATATAGACACGCGCGCGCGTATACGGCAGGGCAATTTGCAACGCGAGCTTTATGCGTTACATACGCGTATATATATATATATTTTTTTTTACGTCTATACATTCGAGTGTCGATATAATGAACCGATGGATTTGCTTCGCAGTGGAATGCAATCGAGAAGTTGTGCAGTCGAAGACGATAATCGACAAACTCGCGCGTGCGTCCGTCCGCATTGCAACTTGTATGTGTCGATAGTTTCATTGCTATATAGAGTTGTATCTGTATACGTATATATGTATATACTTTCACGGTGAGAATGACTAGGTATAAAAATTGTTCGCCGTCTGCGGAGTGAGTATATTTAGTTTAAAGTGGAGCGAGTTAATGATGTATGAATGTACAAAATGAAATAACGCGTAATTTTGTGTGATTAACGCTGCTTTAGCGATGGATTTATTTATGAGAAATCGAAAAGGAAAGAAAAAAACACACACAGATTCGAGCTTCAATTGCTATCGATCGATAATCAATCTTACTTTATGTATTACAACTGTAACTTCCTGTACAAATGCCGTTGCCAGTGTAGACGTGTGAACTGATTACACTTCAATCTCCTTTATAACGTTTCTACGCCATCTATACAATCCAACTTATGACAAAACCATTTTCAATTTTACCAAATTGATTATACACTGCGTAAACCTCAAAATTCAAAAACCACAAAAACAGTCCACATCCATTCGCCTTAGACGCACGCAGAAAAACTCTCATACACCCCCCATCATTTCAAACCGAAAGACAAACGACTATATACCTATATATATATATATACTCTAGACGCGTCCGCGAAATCAACTCAACCGACTACACTGCATTCTCTCCCTCTTGCGAATTTCGAAAAAGGGGGGAAAAAGGGGGCAGAGCCATTACTGCCAGCGCGGCGAGGGTCGCTGCTGCCGTTGCTGTGCACTGTATATATATATATAGTCGCGTTCGCTCGGCGTTAGACGTTTGATTAATGGCGTCAGCGCTCATTGGTCACGCCGCTAATAAAGGAGCGTTCACACGTATTAAAGCTGGACTCTCGTACTCTCGTGCGAGAGTCGCGCGCGCGCGCGCGCTCGCTGCGTGTATAACGAGGGAATGGCGTGCCAAGGCTCGTAATTGAGGCAGGCACAAGAGTATGTGTGTATGTATATATACACTCACGATGGCTACAATCCAATCGCTCTTAATCATTCGAATTCATCTCAGTACGCGCGGGGCGACGACGCCATTAGCTGCGTGTACCGCGAAAACGTCGTGAATTTGCGCGCGTACGTATAAATATATGAGAGAGGACGTTGTGAAGGATAAAAGTACGAGATGTGTGTAAATGATGATTGTTCGTTGTTTTTTTTTTGGTCTTTGTGTAAAGGGGATGAGGTGTTAAGAGGTATACATATGGGTTGCAAGGTTTTTTGCGTATACGATGTGTTTGTGTAAAGTGGTAGAATTAAATGTAATTAGCGGTTTTCAATTTAAATATTTCTGACATTAAACGCATGTTTTTGCAAATGATTAATTATACTTATAATTGTATTTAAAAAGCAATAAAAATAATCCTTCATTCCCATTATACATAAAAATTAAAACTTTTTGTTGCTGTAAAATTTCAATATATATAATTATACATATAGTTTATGAGCATAATTTTGATACAAATTCGATTCTCTCACATACGATAATATCTTTAATTTTGCAAACAAACAATATCACGCCCACACGTTTCTCTACGGCAGCTTTAAAAAATGCGATATCCATTCAAACCAAAACAGGCTCAATCGCAGATCTATATATCTATACCTTACATCACCCACTTGCATATTATCTATATATGCATACACAAAAACTATCAGTTTTCCATTGACAGCTCACCTCCGTCACACATTCGCGCACACTATAATGTCGACCGATTTTTGTCGTATCAAACCTATCAAGCATCACACGTAGGTACACATAACTCGCAAGACCATAGTAGCACACATATACATATATATATGAGAGAAATGATGCAAGAATCATCTCATACCCAACCCATCGGAATCCAGCCAGCAGCAACAACTTGTGCCTCGTTACGCGTGATTATATATAGATCACGTACGTTCGCGACTCGGCTTTCCGATCTTGGCAATCGATATCCGCAACCTCTCTATATATACTGACATCAGTGCTATAGTAATGGTCGAGTGGCTTTAGAGCGCGATGCAATTACACACGATTATTAACCTGAAGGAGCGCGATCTTATATATATATATATATATATATAGTGCTATGCTAGCGATCATGGTAAGTTGATACTTGCGCTTGAGATGCGCGCTCTGTTTTTCGTACCCGCGGGAAAAATGTTTATAGCCGTGCGCGCGTGTGCAGTGGAAAACAAATTAGAGTAAACGCGCGCTAAAGCGTCTTGAGGTTTTGCGCGAGAACGACGATCAGGGATTATTTTATTTCAAGATATATAGGAGATGGACGTGTAAGTGTATGTATGTAGGATTCGATATACCGTGAGAGACACAAGTGTGTGCAGCGATTATGTAGTAATGAGGAGGAGGAGAAGAAGAAGAAGAAGAGTCAACGACGACGCGACTGGTTTGAGTTGTTGGGTATATGTTTTTTTTTCTTTTTCGACGTTTGTCGTGTTTGTGAGTATATGTGTGTCTGACTGTTGAGAGAGAGAGAGAGAGGGAGAGAGGATAGCGTGAGGATGGTCGAGTGTACCGTTGGTGTAATTGGGTGATTTTCATGTAACTGTAATTCTTTATGTTGTCTATAGGATAATTTATTAGTTTGATAGGAGACTTGTACGTCGTTATGCGGCTTCCGACTTGGAATTGTACGCTCGGCTTTCTAAAAAAAATACAATTAGAAATGTGGATCTGTGCATACGTGTATGCGAAACTCTATTATCATATACTTATTTTTAAAAGAATTATTAACCTACTTCATTACACGTTGAATAAGCATTCTTTAATAGAGAAATATTTATTTATAAAAATTTTAATGACCTGTAAAGGTAGCAATTACATTGTGCTTCTCTAAACATTCGAATATAATTTCGGCAATAAAATGATTGAATTATAACATAGTAAGTAACAGTAGTAGTAATCAAATTATGGTGTAAAATATTCAAAGAATAAGTAAAGTTTGCAGAGAATAATTAAAATTGAAATATCATACACGATTAGGTAGTAATCAGTATATCCTATAAAATGATAACTCAGGTTAACAAAAAAATTACTTTGTGTTCGGATCAGGCCCATTCTATCGTTTTTTACTTTGCTCTCCTGAACATGAATTCGAAGTTAAAAAATAGGGGTCAACAGTCTTATTTTTTAAAGAAAATTTAGAAAAAGCTGATAAAAATAATGTTTTTTCAACTTTTTATGCAAATAGGAAAGCCAAATTGAAAAACTATTGCAAGCTATCTAAATCAATTTACAGGATATTCATCGGATGCCTAAAGCCATATAGATTAGCAATTACGTATTTCCTTTATGAACGGATGCAATTGATGAAAAACTAGTTTGTTCTATTTTAACATTGAAATACGCCAAAGCGTAAGCATTGGTACTGTATAACATTATTCATTTCGACGATATAGAAAACTGAACTTTTTTACCTCTAATTTGACTTCAAACTCGTATTCAGGAGGTCGAAATATTTATAAAAAAATAGAATGCTTCCGGCCCCAGCACAAAATACTTTTATGTACATTTACATTTTTGCTAATAAATAAGAAAATATTTAAAAAAAGTTGTTCCTACAAATTAGATTTTCTATATATGAAAATTTTCACGTAATATCCAAAAAAAAATATTATAATTTTAACTCCAATATATTAATCTATACATTCTTCGAAAAACGAAAAAAAACCAAATAAAACATCATCCCTTTACCACCAATCCCAATGATTTCAATACCCTCCTCTCGCACACCTCAATCCGCAGGCATCAATACACTATATAATACATACATCGCACAATAAACTTCGCGCGTGAACGCAGGCGCATCACCTCCGAACGAAAACAAATTGACGCTGAATTGACCATCTGTCAACACGTGCAGTGCACACCTCGCGTGTTGCTCTCTCACTCTCTTTCTCTCAAAAGGTATACATATATCTATAGAGCACGCAAAACACGAGCGCATACGCGCATCCAAAAAAAAAAAGAACGACAACTCTAAACCGCTTCTCGCATCACATCACGCGATTCAAAAGCTTCGCGCGCGCGCGCGGGCGCGGCGTATTCGCAATATAAAGACGCACGCATATACTATATATAGTAAACGCGTTTCTTTCCTTCTTTCTTTCTTTCCTTCCTCGAGTTCTGCGCGTAATTCGTTTATCGCGGCGCGCAAATCGTTTGATTGCGTAGCCGGTGGCATTGAGGAAACGCTTTATGGCGGGACTCACGCTTTTACACCTCGCCCCGCTGGTGTGTATATATATATATATACACATACACTTTTTCGAGGATCCGACGCGCCTCGAGGTATACTGGGGTATAGTGGCGGCGGCTGTCTCTGTAATCCTTTGACGAGAATATGTTGAGGGGAACGAAAGTGTATAGCTGTTTTGAGGTACTTTTTTGGGTTGGAAGAACGGTAACAAAATACGCGGTTTAGAATTCGAAAGGTTTTCTTTTATTATTTAATTGCGTATAACAATTTGTATTTTTAAGAAGTAGATGTAAATTTCTTGTAATTAAAATTTTTACTTATATGTTTATTCACGATAATTTATATCAATTTAAAAAATAGAAAATTTTTCGTAAAATATAATATTTGCAAAACATTAAAAGGTCAAATTAAAAGCACGCGATTTAAAACCAACGTTATATAGCCTTAAAATTCGAGCGTATAAGAAAAATTACGCATCTCCATTCCCCGCGGTGAGCATGTATATATATATAGCAAAAAACAGTCACCGTGCTAATGCAAGATTCATCCTGCTAAACCGCGCCGTTCACTCTCGCCTCTGCCGCAATAATTTTTCCGAGGCTACTACCACTACTTCATACTATATATATATACCATTCCACACGCAGAGAGTGAGAGGCCATCATCTCAAGCTAAAAGAGCAGTTCAAAGCGGCGTCGCGACAAATTACCGAGAAGTTTACCAATTCGAGACTCTCGTGTACCTTTTTTTTTCTCACTCACTCTCTCGTCGGTAATCTCGAAAGGGAATTTTTAAATTGGCTCCTTTGACGCGCTCGAAGGGGGATGAGTTTTATCATCATATCGGAATAATTTGCGCTGGCGTGCTGTGTCGACCGTCGCTACACTTACCACCCTGCGACGTGCGAACCTTATAGCGTTTGTAGTAGACTCTCTCTCCCGAGAGATAAGCTATACGAGGTGTGCGGAGTGACGATATTTTTGTTAAACGTTGGAGTTTCGAATGAAATGTGCGTAAATATGGGATAAACTATAGTGACTTTGTGGTAAATAAATTGTAGTAAGCGAAGGTTAGTAGTGCTTAGGCGCTACTTTGGTTTAATAAAAAATATAAGCAAAAAAAAAATTTTTTTTTTAAATTGGATTCTTGATTGATAACGACTATAAGTCATTATAGTAAATTATTATGAAATATATGACAAAAAATATTGACCAACTCATCAGCAGTAAAAATGACAAGATGCAAATTTTCGCAACAAAAATATAAGAAAAAAAGACCAGAAATTTTGTAATTACCTAATTAGACGACAGAATTGAAAGCTTATAGTCACGCCAACAAATCGTCACCATTTTTAATCTTCAATCTTCTCAACAATAAATAACCCTCCTTATATCTCAAAAAATAAATAATCCACCTAAAAAGAAAAGACCAATGCTCCCGTGCAACTTAATAATTTCCCCTCTAACAACCTTAATCCCTTTCATTGTCGAAGCATCCACGCGTGCCTCGTCAGCGCGATTTGTCATTCGCGACGAGCAAAGGATCTCTTTCGACATCGGACGCGAGCGAGTCAATTAGCCGTCGCGCGGTCAAAGCCAAGTGTACTGTGCGTTCACCTGCGCGTCTCTTTTGACGCTCCTGCAAGAGTTGGAAGAGAAGAAACGGGCGTGAAAAACGCGACGATTACGCGAAGAAGACTCGTGTATGTGTCGTATAGGTAGCTAGACGTGAGATTAAGCTGGTTAATCGGCGAGAGAAATGAGAGGAAGAGCGCGAGAGATGAGAGATATAAGTGTGGTGAAATTGTCGGATTTCTAAGATGATTGTGGCATTTAGCAGACTCTTTAGATGTGGAGATTGGATGGGAGTGGAGGGTTGGAGTTATTATGGAATTAATTTATTTCTGTGGTAGAAGGGAACCTAAAGGTATCGGATTTATTATGTGATTTTTACAATTATATTGTAATTTCAAAAGACACTTTTTAATTTACATGTATAGAAATTCACAAAATATTTCTAATAACTTGGATGAAAAAAATGACAAAAAAAAAGTTGAAGAACACCTCTGAGAATCAATTTTCCTTATTCTATCTATAACTAATATAGTCCACAAAAATAATTTTGAATATAGAAAATCGAGATAGTATTTTTCAGAATGCCGTAATTCATGTGTAAAGCTCTGGGTGCATAATAAGCGGTTTTTCGTTATTTTCATCAACGTGATATGGATATTAAATTAGTGATCTTATAATATCAGGATTTGCTTATAACATTTTTATGGTTTAAAACTAAAGAAAATAAGCTTTCATTTGCTTTTTAAAAAATTGAATTGTTTTTTAAGCCTCTTTTTCAAAATAAATACATTTAAATTAAAATATTTTTCTTTTCTCTGTGTATACATGCACGTAATTTTTAAAATAATAAACTACTTTTTCCGAACCATCTTATCCACTATTCTAACGATTCTCTACCCAAACCTTGAAAAAAAAATCATACTCCTCCGGATAACGACAATTCCATCGCAATTAATTCCTCTCAAAATCAACATTGTCACATTATCGCATATACCTCTATATACTCACATGCACGCGCGTGCGGCAGCAACAACGCGACTATAACCCAACCACGGGCACAAAACCGCATAGCGCACGCGGACACGCGGCACAGCAGGAAGCGTGCCTCGGTGAAAGCAATAATAATATCTCCTTTCAGAAATGCCAGCTTACAACTCGCGCCTCCGCATCATATATATATATACACACACATATACCCATGTGCACGGGTATACAATGCGAATTAGGCTTACATACACAGCGCGCGTGTGCGCTTTGCGTTCCAGAACAATTAACCGATGCAATTAAGACATCTAAATTAATTCGCCTTGCGTTTCGTACATATATACACATCTGCACGTTGTGTATAGACCGCTGCTGCGGTATATACTCTGCACGCGACTCGCGCGGGGGAGTAATCCACACATACATACACACACACGTATATAATTGAGCGAGTTCTCACATCACCAGCGCGTGCTTCGTGTTTCTTCTCGGTATTACAGCTGAGGTTTTACACGCGCGCGCGAAGCTCCGTAATGGCAACAATTACTTTATTTTGCGAGAGAAGAGAGAGAGAGAGAGATATCTTCCCGGTTCTCAAAGACCCCGCGGGTGCTGCTGCTACATTTCATTTCCTCACGTATAGTGTGTATATGACGGGCGCGAGATATCGCGCGTTTGTTTTGAGAAGTCAGACTTTCTTTCGTGGGTATGTATGTATCTATATACTATATATATACAACGCAATTGTACTTACGAGCGTGCGCAAGGATGAGGAAGAAAAAAAATTAGGGAAGCGACGCGTGTGTATATTGGCACACGTGTGTGCGCGGAACATCATGCGAATAGAGAAGTAGTATATATATATGCAATATAGATGATGATGGGTATATTTATGAGGTGGAGCGCGTCATTGTTTTGATGCGTGAGTGGATGTAGACATTGCGGTGTATGTATATGTTTTGTGGTAATGGTGATGTAAGCTGCGCGAGCAGGAAATGAAGTCGCGCGCTTGCTATTATATTATGTATATGTATATATATATATATATACTTCAATTTATTTATGAGAGAAAGATGCGCTGGTTAAATGATCCGTACGCACGGGTATTTGGAAATGTTAATCCTTGCCGTATACGTAGAAAGTTCATTGAAATAACGCTAATAATAGCTATTGAGCGAGGGATATGCGATAAAAGTCTTACGTATATGTACAGTTTTTATAAATATTTAATAAGGAATTCAGGGAACCTGTATATATGTGTATGTATGTATGTATAGACACACGTAACGCTATTAATTAACGTTAACTTCTGAAATTTCGCGTTATATTAACATACCCAACCATTAATTCAATTAAAAATCCTATTTCGTGTCCATATGCCAAATCATTATTATTACTATTATCTGTCTCTTTCTTTCGCAGCGCTCACATATAGTATAATTATATTCATATAGATAAACAAATAAAATTATAATACTTAATTATAATACACTCGCAACGAAGAAGGCACATCCTGCTCCTCGCGCGCGTATATGTACATCGCGTCCCATCATATATATCCGCACCTTCCGCAACTCTCAATTATTTTCGTAACGACCGTAATCGACCGTGCGCACACACACACACACACATACACATACACAATTCGCCGTTACGTACGTTTAACACGAAGACGCGATTACGCGCACTTTCGATTAATAAGCGTTAAAGCGCAAAATACGCGAGTACGTTCCCCACTTCCTTCCATATTATATTTGCGCACGTATATAGCGACTCTTCTGAATTTCCAAGAGAGCATTATATATGTGTGTGTGCGTATATGCGCGCGTATATAGAAAAAAAAAACGAAAGGCAGCAGCTGAGCAGCATAACGCGGCCCATTGTTAAATTCAAATGTGACTCGGCGTTAATAAGGCCCAGCGCAAGAGAGAGAGAGAGAATCGCTCGGCCGGAGAGTCGAGTGATTAGCGTCCGGAAATTGTAAAGAGAGCGCGCGTGAGCAGTGCGCGCCGTTGCTCACTCTCACTTTCCTCCTGGGAAAGTTGCCGCTAATTATAATGGACGTTAAGTAATCGCGCAAAGTGCGCGCGCCCGCGCGAGCGCGAACGTATGGTGTGGTATATGTATATGCGTGTGTATACTTTACGCGCTTCGTGGATTGTATTATATATATATTATTTGAACGGAAAGAAAATCGCGGTAAGCGACAATTGATTAATATATATATAGAATCGAATACAATTATGTTATAGAAATTAAAGATGGAATTTTTCCGAACGCGATGGAAGTTTTTGGAACGTTTATATATAGTGCGAAGCAATAATATAATGATCACGACGATCGTTTATATATATACGCGGCTAATTATAATTGCGCTTGCGGACTGTTTATACTACGTGCGAGCGCTCGCACACGCGAACGCTTCTAATTAGTCGTTACGCGGAATATTCAGAGTGCCCTCGGCAAATATGGACGGCACGGTGTATATATATATATATGCATTCTTAGACGCGCTCAAGGAATAGGGCAAAAGCAAACAATGACGGAGGCACTTTTTTCGTCGGCGCAGCGTTTATATGTAGATCGCGATGTCATTATCTTTAGGCTTAATTATATAAAGTGGCTTATGGTTTTTCTATATCGAAGTTATGATTGTACATACGCAGTGCGGTTGACTAAGGGATTGTATATATATCGTTATTTATGTGCGTTTTAAATAATTAAGTCGGAATGTGGAAACGTGTATGTGTATATAATATGTGCGCAGGATGTTATTACTTATATCTAGATGCGTGTAACAGTAATATTATTTATATTCCTCGTTTAGATTTATCGTGAAGAGGGGGGGGGGGGATTCTGTTATATCGCGTAATTAAGTTGTTGGAATTTTTAAAAAACTTTCACGCGATAACTGTTAATATTTCTTCTAACTATATATAAGAATACATGTATATGGAAACAGCGATTGTGTGGTTTAGCAAATTCTCTTGTTTAGCGTGTGTTTAAACCCTTTATGGCAAGTGCATAGTGTTAGAAAAACATTATAGTAGTTTCTTTTGATCGGCATAGATTGTATAGCAATTATCCGCTACGATAAATTAATGCGTATAATGTAGCTTTCTTATGTACGTTACAATTCTTATTCAATATCATAATTATATCAGCGTGTTCCTGAATTTCATTTAACCGGAATTAAACTTTATTATCTTATTATCATACAAATTATACTTTTTACACGTATATATAACACTCGAAAACTACGCAACTTTATATAAAAAGATGTAAGTGCAAATCTCACAAACGCTGCAAAAAACTTCGAAAAATGGACCCAAAATTTTTTTTTCAACGGCACCTTCCAAATTAGGTTTCTCTTGTTGGTTAGGATGTCTAGAAAAGATATCTGTTGTTGAACAAAGTCCATCGACGGGTATCATTTTTCTGGGATCAATAATCAATTGTTTATAAATGATTAAAAGTAGCTCTAGTTTAGTTCTAAATCATTCCATCAAAAACAACTTAATAAAAAATTTGGGAAAAAGAAAATAAAATTAAAGAGCGAGAGTTTTCCAGATCTTTTTTCAGAATTAGAAAATGTTGAATCCTTCAAAAGTTACGTGAGTTTGAAGTTGAGCCTAAAATACACGTGGACAATGGCCGGGACAATTGTTGACCTTTTCACGCTGTTTTCGTGAATTTTTAGGTCAACTCCAAACTCACGTAACTTTTGCAGGATTCAACATTTTCGAATTCTGAAAAAAGATCTGGAAAGCTCTCGCACTTAAATTTTATTTTCTTTTCCCAAATTTTTTATTAAGTTGTTTTTGGTCGAATGATTTAGAACTAAACTAGAGTTATTTATACTCTTCGATTGACTTTATTCAACAGCAGATATCTTTTCTAGACACCCTAACCAACAAGAAAAACCTAATTTGGTCGCAGCGTTTGCGAGATTTGCACATATCATATAAGACAAGTTACCTGAACAAACTGCAAACGTATAGACAAAATCAACCCTGTACCTATATATATAAAACCCTCTACACTCCCATACCACTTCGCGCCTCCTATCATCACGCCGTCCACGTCTAATGCATTTTCATGCGCCTTTACCCATACAGGTCACCATCTATATACACCTGCATTCAGTATCCCAAAATCGATCCACCTATACAATACACACATCTACGCGGGATTAACACGTCTAGCGGGTTAAGTAGACCGGCATGCTATACCACCCACGCGATAAGTAAAACGAAAGGCGCAGCATAGATATATATATATATATATAGTCGCTATAATGTTTAGGCGCGAGAAGCGCATCGCTGATGCATGCGCGAAATAACGAGCGACCGTACTATATATACGGTGCGAGTTTGTATGGCCCTTTCACACGGCAGACCAATAAAACGGCCACACGGTGCTCATATGTATATATATATATATATACACATGACGCGCGTGCACCTGTAAAATGCTAATTCGCGAGCGAACGTTTCCGAACGGATTTCGCTCGCGGAAATGTTTCAGCGGTGTGGCGGCTGCTGCTGCTGTTGCGGTGTGCGATAGTGGTTGGCTTCCGGGTGGATATATGTGTGTGCGCGGAGAGAAAGGATGTATTCGGAAAATGGTGTATATACGGATGATGAGGGAGAGAGGGAGTGAGTTGAAGTGTAATTGTAAGGAGAAGGGGAACAGGTATACGTATGGGAGTGTGGTGTGATGGGGCTGATCGTATACTTGCAGTGGTTTATTGGGATTTTTTGTAGTCGAAGAATTCTTGTTTCTGGTATTGAATATGGTTGCGGAGATGAAAAATTAGGGTATTGATGTATTTTGGTTTAGGGTGAGAAAACATTTTATTTGGTATATATGAAAATAATATACTGCGTATTGATATAATACCAGTAAGTATATAATTTATATTTTACACGTACATCTTTCTTATAATATTTAATAAAACTTTTTCTATTTTAAAATATATCAAATCTATCACAAAACAAGCGTGAAATCCTTTGTAAAATTATCCTTACAATTCATATACCACTAACACTTTACATCACGCGTACTCTTCCAAATCACCGTACACAGAAAAAAAGAAAAAACGCACCTAAAGAACTTGCTAAACGTACGCCATCTCTACATCTACCACCCCGCACGACACACTCCAGCAAAAACTCGTCGATATTACCACCTTTTTTCCTCCGCAATCACCTCGTATACATCCATTTCAACCTCCCTCTCCCTCTGTATTACACGTGCTCGCGTCGCGCGCGTTCCCTGAACTTTTTTCCCCTTACCGCACCAGCAATTTCCGCATTAAATCGTCGTTAATCCCGCGAGCCGTGAAATCACGCGCATTCCGATTGTCGCGCGTGATCTACCCATCGTTCTCCATGAACGAAAGAAAAAAGAAAAACGACGAGGCGCGAGAAAGATTGATCGATGATCGTTTTATGATGAATTGTACGTTCTCACATACATGCGCGGGTTAATAAAGTAATTAGGCGAATACAATAAGCGTTGAATTCGGGACTGAGCATAATATATATATACGTACAATATAGCTATATATATAAAATTGTTCAACAACAGCGGTCGCACTGCGCGGGTAAATGGGTAATGGTAATAACGCGTCATTATTGCGTCTTCTCTCTCGTGAGATCTTGCGATGCCGATTTCCGGGCGTGAAATCGCGACGAGATGTGCAGGTCGCTGGGACGATTGAAAAAGCAGCGGGTAAGTGGCAGCGGGAATCGGTAATAATCGACACGGTATATAAGAATGTAAGAATGATAATCGAGTCCTGTTATACGAGGTAATACTGCTATTCGACTTTTTGCACGTATGCCAATTAGAGAAAGATTCGCTATTAGGTATATACTATAGAATCTTTTGTTATTGAACGACAGCTCACTCGTTCGTGTTCTGCCTATCTCGTTCAGCAGACTGACGCGATTTCTCTCTAATGATTGACAATGTACTTTTGTAATTGTCGGTGTGTGTGTTTTTTTTTTCTTGCGCGCGATATACGGTCGTTTTGGTCTTGAGAAACGTATAATAATTACACAGACGGCTTGGAAAGACAGAGAAAGAGAATTATTCGTACCCCGCTGTTTTTAATTTTCTGGGTCCTTTCAATTTAAATTTGGTGTAACGATTTTTTTTTCTTTCTTCGCCGATGAAGGTGTGCGAGCCGCCACGCGCTTGAGAAACGTTGTCGGATTGATTATGATTACGAAAAAGGCCTTATGACCATTGCAATGCGTACGGAATGGGGAAATTGTGCGGCTAATCAAACATTACAGTCTCTCTTTTTTTTAAATTTTGAAATCTTTATTACTTTGAATGTAAAATTTTTTTCCATCGTATTTCTGTGACGAAAGGTCCTCCAATTCTAACACCTGACTCTTATTATTATACTTATCAAAATACATTACCTTAATTATCGCAAAAAGTCTTAAACTAATTTAAGTGTATATCTACATAAAGATTACATTAAAAACCGCATACTAACCATTATTACATACATATAAATTTTCTTATATATATATTTTCACCATTTATTTACATTATACATTCACTTACTTCACAATTCTACAATCACCTTACAAACCCGACGAAAAAAAAAGTTTACCTCATCCATCATACAACTTATTCGACCTCGCCAATTCCATCGAGTCATCACCTGCAGCCGTCGAAAAAGACATCTAAAACACAACCTCGTGCTCTTAATTGTCAACCTCGAGCGTATATACACGCAGGCGTGCAAGCAAGATTTTCGCCTAGGACAATAATTCTTGCTGTGTGTGCTGTGTATGTATGCGGGTAGTCTGCGCAGTCTCATTCCATGTGCGCGGAGAGACGCTCCATCACTTGTCGCGCGTGAACGCCATCCATCTCTCTCTTGCTGGTAGCGCCGTGCACGCGGAAAGAGGGCATGATTAAATTAAATGAAGCGCGATTCGCGCTCTTTTGTTCTGTATGGCCGGCGCGAGGTGCGGTTTAAAGGCAATAAGTGCGCAACGGTATTGTCGTGTAATTGTTAAGCACGCGGAGGTTTTGGCTATTCTTTATCAATCTATTATCGTTGGATTGTATAATTGAAATTCTTTGGGTTTTGTTTCTTAATGAGGAAATCAGAAAAGTAAATAGACGTATTATTAAAAAAATTTAATTTTAAAATAATCTATTAGTTAAAAAGTAGATTAATGTTTTCTATAACTTACACAGTTTCATAATTCTTGTATTTCTTATATCACTATTAAACATATTCTTTACACACATAACCATATAAAATTTTTGTAAAATGCAACTGTTGAATTACTCAACAGTTATAGAGTCAATGTATTATTTAGAAATTACACGTACGACTTCCTCTATTAAGAATTTTTTTAACAAAATTAATCGTAAAACATAATAAAACATCTTCGGACAAACACCTTATACAATCCCCACTATACATCCAACATTATATAAACCTGCACTTGTAAAACCAATTACTATCAGATCTAAAGCACTCTTACACTCCATCTCCCACTCCTCTTCACACCTCTACAAACCCTAGCCGGCTTCCTCCTACTATACCCAACCCATCCAACCATTGCCCCTTATCAAACCTCCATCCCTACATACAACCCGCTCGTATACACCTTACCTACCCGTAATAACTCGCATACACATATATATACATACAACTCCACTATACAACCACGTCCATCACGTGCAATACCCGTCAAGGTGGCGGCGGTGCGGCTTTATATTTGCAAGCAATTTGCGCTCTCTCTCTCTCTCCCTCTCACTTGCAAAAAGTCAGTGCACGAAGTACGCAGCCACGGCGATATCAATCATGCGCGCCTCCCTTATATATACTCTCCCAACATTTTATTGCCGCCCCAATCGCGCGCCTTTTCCGCTCCTCTACACATATACTCGCGAACGCCTGTGTGCATTAAGCGGGCAAATATATGCAAGCCGCTCGCGGATGGACGCGTAATTACCATTGTAAGGCCTCGAAATTGGATCTCTCTCGAGTGCGCGCTGCTGCTGCTGCTGTTGCTTTGTTTAGCGAGCGCCGCTGTGGACTGGAAATTGCGGCTTTCTGCGATTTGTCACGCGGCGGCCGATGTGAATTTTTTTCTTTCTTTCTTTTTCTCTGATTGCTGTGTAGAGCGTATAACGTTAGAATTGGACTTAGACGTTGAATTAAATTGATTTATTAGAGGTAGTGTGTTGTATATATACTGGTCGCTACGTTGTTTTGAGGGAAAACAGTGAGTCCTTAATGGAGTGTACTCGAGGGGGCGGAATGTGTAGAGTGTATAGTAGAGTAATTAATTTTGCATTTTTTAATGCGGCCGCCGTGTAAATCGCTCTATGCAGATTTGCTCTAATAATGCGCGGTAATAAAGAGTTTGTTCGCGGTAATGGGAAGCCGAGGAGCATGAGCAACGCGTTGCCAAGTTTCGAATTAAGCCAGAGAAATACTTGGGCGTGCGCGCGCTCGGTAATGTTGAGCGAAATTGCACGTACAAAGTCTTCGTCGGGATTAATATTTATTGCATTGTTGGCGAAGGTGAAGGTGACTTTGGGTTATTAAAAATAATCTCGAAAAATCTGGGTTACGTCGTATAGAAATTATTTATTTTGTTATATTTACACGATTTCATTCATAACAAGGTCATAGATATTCTGTCCTTATAAAGCTCTATGTACAAATGTCATAAATTTAATGTTTTCCTTATACATATAACTAAATGACATTCAATGCCAAGTGAATGTTATTTTTATTAACATGATTGCAATAAATAGCGACTCCGTAGCTTGTGGTTATAAAAATAAATATATGTCCGAGCATAATTGTATTGAATTCTACAGATAAAGGGAAATGACTCATAAATCATTTTAAATATATTTTAAAAGGATTTTCGAATCAATATATTTTAATCTTTATCATTCCAGATCTTATCATATATTTTAGTAACAATGTTCAACAACTGTTGTAAAATATATGATCTATGGAAATCTTCAATTGAATTCGATATGCTCTTCTTACCCCCATTATTGCTCAAATAACAAATGATGTATCGTAACTCCCTAATAAAAAATATAGAAAAAGTCCATCATAGAATTTATAATTATTACAAGTCAAATATAAAAAATTACGTCAATGTATCTTGAAATTCATATTTTAATCGACATTGTTACTTGAGCATTTAAGTTTGTAAAATAATAGAGACACTGATAGAAAAATGTAGGGAAAAATTACTATATTTATGCGGAAAAAATTTGTATATTTGGTTGATTTTGCCAAACTATTAGAAAACATGGGAATTTTTCTTCACATCATTCTATCAGTGTAGTCTTCTGATTAAATATCTTATAGAAATTAATAAAACATTGATACCAATTTTTACTGGCAACAACAATTGATTTTCGAAAATACAAAAACTCATTAAAAAAATCTCCTATGGTACAAACAATATATTTCCCTACTCTTTTCCAGCGAGCCTCAACCCTTCTCCTCACTTTTTAGGCTTCTTGATCGGTTCCAGTCCGCTATCGTACTCGGACGTGTTCAACATCCTCACCTTCTTCAAGAACCCGCTCCTGCGGTCTTGCTGCCTGAGCGAGGCGTTACCTCCTGCTCCTCCCGACTCCTTCTTCCTTGACTCCTTGTCGTTCCTACGACAAAATAAAAACAAAAAATGAGAGACAATATGAAAGACCAAATTCGTCACACAAAAAAGTGGTGCCCACGGTGCTTAACTGTCGCATTAGGGCTAACCCGCAATTTTCGGTAATTCCTCTCTCTTTCTCTCTCTCTCTATATATGTGCGACATATGCGCGCGCGCGCCCCTGGGCCTAATGGAAACGCGACAAAAAGTGTCTACGCGATCTTCGCGCTCTTGGGCTACCAACTGGCGTGCCGAATCCTTCAGCTTTCGTTCCGACCGCTCCTCTGTTCTTCCTCTGTTTTTTTTTTCTTGCTTTCACGGAGGCGAAGAAGCGCGCGCGCGTTACACGCGAGCAAAAAGAAGGGAATGGGTACTACTATAACCGATGATTATATTGTAAAGTCGGGCGTGAGCTAATGTAATGTCGAATCGGAAGAGTGCGAGATCGAGAACGATATATACATTCGTCCAATTCCGCGAAGAAGAGTTTCTTTATGCGCGTTGTATGTATGTATAGAGGGCAGACGATGCATGGCGTGATAAGTCATGTATAAGGAGTATGTAAGGAGGAAAAGTGTAATTTCAAGGTGTAAGGGGGAATGGGTTTCGTATTTTTTTTGTTTAATTGAGCGACTGGGAATTGATGACGATTACCGATTACACCGTTTGGAAATGTCGTTGAAATCTTCATGGGTTAGTTTGAATTGTAAATTAATGCATGTCCAAAGATACAAGTAAAAGTTGTTGTTTACGTCAAAATAAGATGACGAAAACTTTATAAAAATATATATGTTAAAGGTGTAATGTAATATCAATTTTATTATTTCTTTTTAATAATACCTGGATTAGTACAAAATTATTGCGTAAAAGCTTTTTGTACGTACCAGCTAATTATAATAAATTAAAATTTAAAATGTATTCTATATATATTCTAATTATGTCAATTTAACGATATCATTGCTCAAGATTACAATTATCTAATTTATTCAAAAATTATCTTTGGAGTATATTCGATTGAAAAACAATTTAATCACTTGATGCATAATACACCTACGTGAGTATATTTCACGATAAGTCAAAGCTAATTATTTGACGTATCGTGTGTGTGTGTGTATGATGACTGTATAAAAGCGTTTCCCAATAACAATTTTATTTAAACACGTTTTCTCAAGTTGCTTGTATTTATCGCGAGATAATTATGACCAATCTAAAAGATCTCCAACGATGCATTAATTCTAAGGGTGCGCTCGAAAATTCCGTTCCGAAAGAATCATTCAAATTAATTCAGGCGAGAGATTAGATGATTAACGGTTTCCAAACACACGCGACTAAATTTCTCAATTAAGCGATTCATTTAAAACAAAAAAAAATATTCCGATACAGCAGGTGACACTTTACAAATGACATCCGTCCAACATCATATACATATAGCCAATCAAATATGTGTTTAAATAAATTATATTTAAAAACACTAAAAGTAATAACTAAACAAAAAAGAAAAATAGGTAGTTTATGCGCGCATAAGGAAACATTTCGAAAGATAAAAATAACTTGTTTTTAAAAGCCGTGCGCCAAATTGCCGTTTCTAAACCTAAAACATACTTCCTCGAACACGCTCTCCGACATAAACCGCGCGGCAAACATTATTCGTTTTTTCCAACAACCAACGTCAAAAAGCAAACCGAACATTTAATTACTATACCGCCTCATACATACATACGTATACACACAGCCATACTTCAACTCAGCCGTAATCTCAACTGCGAACCGTCACCGAGAATTACGCTTATATATACATCGCTCGATCCTTTCAACGCTTACTTGCTATATATACATACATATATACATATAACACACGCGATAAGCCATCGCGCGACTGCGTGCCTAACAAATGAGCTCGCGACTAAAATTACCCCGACAAGGCGACATTACATTAACGCTCGTTCGCTCATATACATATTATAGGTACACACATATACACGCAGTGCGTGGCGCGCGTGATCGCGCGATGCCCGAAATATTCCCGCACCTGCGCCGACGTCGCCGTTGAACCACCTGCCGAGAACCGTGCGTACCATCGTTTTCTTTTTTTTTTTTCTTTATATCGCGCACGCGCGCGCGCCAGCGCAGAAATATTAAAATCCGAGTATATGCGCACGCGATATCGCGCGTTATATGTGTAACGGATCCGAGAGTAAGTATAAAGCGCTCCGAGCGAATTGAAGTTTACGAGGAATTAAATTGATTATAACCTATCGTGATATTACTTTATAATGTGGCTTATTTATTATTATTATTTTTTTTTAACACGCGCGGTGTACTGAGAACGAGGTTGGTTGGTTGCATCGTGGATTCTTTTTTGAGTTGCAAGGAAGTTGTTGCTACTTTTTGACGGGGAAAATGGCAATTTTTCGTGTCGTTGCGTAATTTAATATTCTACTTTGTGTATTTATACATATACGGTTAGTTATATTATAGGGATTATGATGATGGGTAAACGAGTTTTTTCGTTGGTCGAAGTGTAATGTGAAGTTAATTTACGAGGGTTTGCACGCGCGCGCGCGCGCTTGGTGGTTATATGTATATAGCAATTTTTTGTGCATTTCAAATTACTATCTTACGCGAGCTTATGTATACATATATACAGAAACACCGCGGCTAATTCATTAAAAAGTAACACCTGCACACACACACACACACACCTATCGAAGTCATTTTTTTTACGACACGAAGCTATATGGTCTCATTAGCATAGCTCGGTCTGGTGAGAGATAAGAGACAATAGCGATTTCCGCTTGTAATTAGTTAGATTGGTATACGTTTTATACATTTTAAGTTTTACTAATTGCCACGCGAAATGAAATAAAAATTGCATATTCAACTGTCTAATTCTAGAAATATAAAATTTAAGAAAAGATATATTAAACAAAAAGTTAACGTATACTTGAACGTTTGAACAATATATACTTGAATGATGAAACATTGTATATGGCAAGTGTATTTAACTCTCATAAAAGGAAGAACTCCGCGGACTTCAATCACAAAAAGACCGAATTATCTGTTAAATTGCGCGCGAAAAATTGCTGTTTAAACTCAGCGAGTATATATATGTATATGAGTCACCTCTATTTTCGCCTGTGATTTGCCAACGATATTATATACATACACACACACACAACACGCATACCGACATTCCACCGCAATGACATGACGTTATTTCCCTTAAACACAATAATTACACATCCCGGAGCTCCGACTATTACTCTTATATATATATATACTCGTCGTTCAACTTTTATCTTTCCCTATACATATACACACTCGTTCAACTTTCATTCGACAACAATTACAATTCGCTCGCGCAATGACCACACGTACCGTACGTACACATATAAATGTATCCACAACATTTATACCGTACTCGCTGCGTATGTACATATAACCACCTCCTCCATACCGCCACCCACGGTCGTGAATCAAAGAGCAGAGAGTATATATACGAGTAACGCCGCTGGGAGAGGAGAAGCAAAGAGAGAGAGAGAGAGAGAAGAAGAAAGGAGGGGGGGAAGGTAATCGCGCGCGCTCGGCTCGGCCTCTCGACTCATTGGACCGTCACCAGCCCGCCTTTCACCCATTAAAAGTCAGCCGCCACTGCCACATCCCGCCCGCGTGTGGTTGTTACACTATATAGAGAACGCGTGTGTGTGTGTATATATATATGTGTGTACGTGTACTCGCCTCCTGGCCTGTCGTTTCCCTACTGCTATATGCTC
The DNA here is from genome assembly GCA_035583055.1 of Torymus tubicola. Lineage (NCBI taxonomy): Eukaryota > Metazoa > Arthropoda > Insecta > Hymenoptera > Torymidae > Torymus > Torymus tubicola. The sequence continues at coordinate 540,390 of JAWWEQ010000010.1, forward strand.
TTGCATGACGCCCACGCGCGGAAAATTGCGCGTGTATATATACATGTACGTGCACTTGTTCGAACTCTCGGTTTTTGGAGTGTATAATATAGGTATGTATGTGTGTATATATGTGTGTGCGATGGGAATGATGTCAGCATGTGGATTTGGTGAGTATATGCGACGGGTGGCGTTTTCGTATGGTGGCAATGGGAGAGGATACGAGTGGTGTGGGAAATGTGGCGAAGAAATTGTGTTTATGTTACGCGAGGTTCCTTCTTTTTTTTGTTTTTTAATGAGCGGGGTTGCCGAATCAGTATATAGAGATGGCATTTCGAAGAATGTCGTTAGTCATGTAGGTACACATCCGTTGTTTATATATATATATTCAGGTACGTTTTTTCGGCACTTGAAACAATATAAGTGGTAATCGTAACACGTGAAATTTAATGAAAGAGTTAATTAACATATTGCTGCAAGTATCAAGAATGAAAGAGAAATGATAAAAAAATAATTAAAGTATGACTATACTCCACACATAATTTTTCTTTTTTTTTATGGTTGAATGGAACCATTTTTCTCCTTATTAAGAAATATTTATAAAAAAAAGATAACCTTACGTATACATACTACCTAATATCAACGGATTTATACCTTTCACGGTAATTTAAAAAATCTCGAAACTCAACGACTAAGTACGATCGAATTTTTTCCACCAGCACGTTCACATACCACTCGAATGTTCATCGACGCGCGCGAAGCAAAAGCGCAACATAAAAGCCACTTCGCAGCGACCCTTGATAACGCACGTTCAGCCCATCGATACGGAAAAATTCAAATTAACCACGGCCGCTGTATAACCTCTCTCCCCTCTTCTTCAAATACAAACATATACTACGTCGTGCACAACCCCTTCGTCGCTCTCACCCTGACCAAAAAAACCCCTCGATTCCCATACAACGAGAGCGCAAAAAGTCAAACACATGCGCTAACGACGAAATCGTGCCGCGATTTCTCCTCGTATATACGTACACGTATATGTACACACGTATACATACGTATATATGAGACTACACGCAGGTGTCCCCGCGCGCGCGCGCACGTCAACTCACTGACGTCGACCGGAAGCGGCGGTCGCATCAGTCTGTTTAATAGCCGTATTGTATAATTACGGACAATGGGCCGAAGAGCGACGGGCGGAGAGAAGGTGTGCATGAGTGCTGTTGCTACTGCTGCTGCTGCCGTCGTCGCTGCCGCCGGTATATGTGACCATCACGTGAAATGCATACCACCGAGTAGTAGTAAGAGAGAGAGAGAGAGGACGTATGGTTGTACGCGCGCGCGCGCTTTCGCTCGTGTGTGCCCGACGCGCCGTGATATGACGGATGGACGAGGCGCGACGCATCGGTTACACACATATATATATACACATGTATATGTATATATACATCGTGGGTTACTACTATACCGCAGGGCAGACGGTTTTGACGGTGACGATGTTGGCTCATGCGCGAGTGCGACCTGTTACGGTTTTCAAGCAGAGTATGTATGACCGCGGTGTGTGCAGAATGTATATGCAGTGTGTGAGTGTGTGGTGTATATGGTCAATGGGTGTGCGAGCAGGCGTGAGAATTTTGAGTTTCAGTGTTGGGGTTTTGGAGAAGTGGAAAGAGGGAGAGGAAATGCAGATGGGGTGGTTTTTACATGGACGCAATTTTTTTTTCGAATTCGCTGATTTCGAAAGTTGCGGTGGAAATGAGAACGGTACTTCTTTTGTAAATTTTGGTCAAGTTTACCCGTGATTCGATTTGTTGGTTTAGAAAAGTAATAAATTTAAAGCTTAGCGAAAATTGTACTCATAAGGCAAGCACATCTTTCAGGGAATTCATTGAAATAGGATTGGGAAAATTGATTAATGGTGTTTAAAAACGAAGCTTTACATTCCTTATTTTATCTGATTGGTCCTTTTTCTTAATGTCTAGTCTTAAATATGCTCTATATTTTAATAAAAAATGACGTTTCTTTACTTCCACTTTGTAAGTATTGGTGATAAAATAACAAATGAGTATAAATAAGTCATGAAATTATATGTAATCAAAGATAGCGTAAGTAATTTGCTAAAAATTTCCCTTTTTTTCTAAATGATTTAATAAGCTGTATTTTCAATGATTTTCCAAATGCTCTTTTTTGATTACTTATAATTTCATAAACATCGGTATTTCTCAACAAACTAAATTTTAAATTTTAGCCTTTTTGTTTGTTTATAATTTTGTTTTTGAATCATCAAAGTGGATAGAGAAGAGGACATATTTTATCGAAATGGAGCATATTCGAGACAAAATAATCCAGATTTAAAGAAAAGAAGACTACGATATAAAATTAAATTCACTAGGCTTTATTTTCAGATACCAAAAATTAACTCTTAGCCCCGTTATAATCTATGCCTCGGGGGTGGGCACTGTGCTTGTGAGGTAGAAGCAGTTAAGGTAACAAATCCGACATAAAAATAGCAGATATAAAGTACTAATATTCAATAATGGAAAAAGATAATCAATAATAGGTAATTAATATATTTTATAACAAATACAATTGTGGCTATGATAAAATCTAATTCAATAATTTGAGAATCAGCAATTCATAAAATTAGCATTAAATAAGAATATCCTCCACAAGCTTGTATACCCGCACAATTCCTCATGAACCATAGAAAAAAAACCTAAATTAGCTCACTACACCATAAGTGCATCATTACCTTTTCCAAAACAATCGCAACAGTACAACAGTAGTCGGCTAGCTCCGACAATATCATTATAAAAGGCCCATAATTCGACGGACAATAAGCCGCGTAACTAGTGTAAAAAGTAGCTCACTATATCCACAAAATTGTGCAATCCTCTCTCTCTCTCTCTCTCTCTCTCTCTCCTTCTCCCCTCAGCCATTACCGTTTTTTTTTCTCCACGCGGCGTTTACGTAAACGTATGAATTTTCCGAGAGACCAGCAGCAACAGCGAGTCGCGTGTGTAGCAGTATATAGCGGTAGCAGTCGCGCTATATACACCGCGTGTATAGATATATATACGTGTATGAAGCCACGCGTGAATCCGTCATTAACGAGCGGCGACGCGCAATGAATAAACGCGCGCTTTATTCGCTTTCGATGCCACACCGCCGTCGCTTTTTTCCATATAGCACAGGTATACGTGTATATGTATATATATATATACAGATGTGCGCACGCAGCCATTGTTGCGGTTTTCCGTTTCGTAATAACGTTCTCCGCGAGAGCGCGGCGAAGTCATCGCGCGTGACAATGGGCGGTTTCGACTGCTAATTGACGGCCGACGAGAAAAGAGCGAACGAGTTTATGTAAACATACTTAGAGAGAGAGAGACGCTCGCCGCACGTCGGTGATTTCGTGCGCGCGCGGGCGAGTAACGCTAATTTTGTTTAATGTCCCGACGACGATTGTACGTATATGTATATATATATATATATATGTACATGTCTGTATAGGTTTAGATGGCGATAGCGTAGGATGGAAAAATGTGTCTTTTGCGCGGTATTTAATTCGTTCCGAGAAGTATGAAAAGAGCCGAGAGAAACAGAGAGGCCGACATACGCTTTTAAGTGTCATTTTGCGATGGTAATGACTTTAATCGTATTGTTTTGCGTCGAGGGGTAATGGGTATTGTGCAGAGTGGGAGATGATGATGGAAATGATTGTTAGCGCGATAGGAATAAAAGTGATGTTTAGACAGGTTTTAATCCGGTAATTTGCTATTAAAGGCAATTCTAAAAATGTTACGTCGATCAAATAATTGTATATATTTAGACAATGAAAGAATTTTTTGCAATCGTAATGTATAAAAGAACTTAGAAAATTATAGTACTTTCCTTAAGATATAACTTGTTCAGCTTTAATACTTCAAATTTTTACTTTTAATTTGTCACTTAAAAATCTTGTCATTCATTAAAGTTCAAACTAAAACATATTAAAAAACATAATTCAATTCGCACACCGCCAACCCCAAGTAATCATACGGTCGACCAATATCAACGCGACGTATACTTCTATCTATTAATCGTGCATCGCTCCCACATTCCTTAATTACTTTCCCTCCAACAACAGCCCAACAAAGAAAAAAAAACACTCCTTGTCCACAAAAAACCATGATCGTCCCTCACAGTATATACCCTTAACCTCCCCTTAAAAAATGACTCTCAAGTTCTCACTCACCTCTGATTGGACAGGCGATTCTGATGCTTCGGTCGGGGCTGTTCAGCCTCCTCGCGCTCCCGTATTGCCTTACCAGCGCCGCCAATTTTTTGCGGTGGATCCCTCAGCGCGAAACACTTGGCGTAATGGCCGAGGTGTAGCTCACGCCTGTTGAACACATCGCGCATCTCGCGCGGGTAGCTCGAGTAGAAGCGCATCCACGATGTGTAGGCTGCAAAAGAACGTGTGTTGTTATATATAAGTCATTTTTCATTCCGCCTGCACATACGCCCGAGACCTTACAAGTTATATATATGTATAGGGTTATAATGAAAAATGCGTTCGGAGAACAAAGGGACGCGATTAGCTCTAACGTTTCAATTAAAATTCGGATGATTCTACGGGATGGTAGATACGATTTTAATGTCGGATTTAAAAAGCTATGAAGGGAGAAGAGAGGTGCTTAATGAGGTAATTTGTCGCGGGATCGAATTAGGGTTCTTTTTGGGTTTTTTTTTCTCTTTATATAAAGTTGGTTATACGTAAGTGTATATAAGGAATATAAATAATGAGGTTGGAGTTTATTTTAGTTCTAATATTAGCTTTTTCGTCATGTTGCGTCATATCCTGTTAATTAAATATAAGGCAAATCAACATTGAATGTGTGTCACTTAGCGCTGTTTTTCAATAGTTACCGCGCGTGGCTATTAAAAAGATATAAAGAACATACCACAATTTAGTAATATTCAACGCCTGAGAAGTTTCTAATGTTTTGAAACAAATAGCGCACAGTTACCAACAACGTTTTCTATACCATTAATCTAAAAACTCCCTGTAATATATTGAATTAAAAACCATATGTACGCGACATAATTTCGACATTAAATCACCTTCTTCTACATATCCGTCACCTCTCAGTGATCCCCACATTTTCCCACGCAAGTGCGCCACAACATCCCACAACAATCGGCTACAATCAACTCCTCTTACCGAAACCTATTATATATACCCCCGGAACAAACTCTCGTCTCTCAACACGATAATATCCAACCCCATGTACTCGGTCACATCATATATACACACACACACACACACGTACATCCACCTACGTGGATCAACCGTATAACGCGCATTCATCTCGTCACGTGGCGGCGTCATCGAGGCCCTTTTACACGCCCATATCGTATATAAAGAACGATGCTACTCTTCACGTCAGCGTATTAATCGCGCGCTGCCTCTCCATTAACTTCCGCATCGTGCCGTGTATATATACACATATACACCAGGCCTGAGAAAGTCCTGCGGTATCATCAGGGGTGCACGAGAGAGCCGCAGAATCCTGGGAGACTGCGAGGGCGACATGTGCGCATCCGTTTTCTCGCTCTCTCTCTCTCGCTCAAGAGACTTTTCGTGCGAAAGCGGATGCGTATAGTCCAGAGTGTGAATTAAGCGATTACAAGAGGGTGTGTGTGTGTGTATTTTTTTTGCGGGGTGAATAGCGCATGTGGGTAGTTATATACGGTATATACATATAGCGCTAAGTCATTCGTCGGGTCGGTTTACGAGTGATTTTACGCGGGAAGTTTTTTTTTTGTAGGTGTTGGTGGATGTATAGTGTGGAAAAATTTGGGGTGAGGAAGGTAAATATGGGGGGTTAGTCGGTTTGTCGGCCGTTATGATTGGTTTTTTTTGTGTGTTTCTAATAGTCCTTTATTGAGTAGTGTACGAGTGTTTGGGAAACCCTCCACTATTTGTGATGAATTTATTGTAGATATATCTGAAATGATTTAGTATTGACGAGAAAAATAAAAGTTGAGTCCTAATAATTGTTTTAATAAAGTACCATGAAGAATTGTAGAATATTAAAAAACATACCATATTCCCTCAAACTGATATATAGGGAAAAGTAGGGCACTAACATAAAAGCTAAGTTTGGTATGTATATAATTTACTATTTTCCAACTATAAATATTCAATTTTGTGTTACGAAAAACACTTATTTATCAAAAAATCAATCCCTATTCATCTGACATTCACATCAACACTCGACTTTCTCCGCTTTTATTTTCTTCACGAACGACGTCCCCTCCTCTCGAATATTATACCCAATAACAGAATTCGTTTATCAGACTTGTCGATATAATCGACAACTTAAAACCCAGTCGACCTCGAGCCTTCACCTTCTCTCCCTTAAAATTTCCTACAATACCCCCAGAAAACATCGCATTTTCCAAACCGCTCTGCCAAACAAAAGTCTCTTACGCGTCCTTGATCGCCTCAGTCAACCCCCTAGCACGCAGTCACCTCTTCATCCGCACACTGCGGCTCTTTCGCTCTCTCTACCACTTCCCCCGCGCATTTCCGCTATATACGTGCGCGCCAAACCGTAGAGAAAACTACACACATACATACACACACCCTCGTCTTCAACTTCCACGCTAATGGATAAAAGTCTCGCGCTCTCTTTCTCTCTCTCTCTCTCGGAGAAATGTTTTTCTCCATTTAGCGCATAAATCCGCGCTTGCCGTCGTGTGCGCGCATTGTTCCTAAGTGATGTAACTGCGTCTTATTGTATTTGTATCCTGTATCGTATTGTTATACCCGTGGCTCTCCGCACAAAGCGTAAGTGGTTTTAGCGGAAGCCACATTCAGTGCTCGGATTGCGCGTCGTCGGCGGCGCCTCCCTTTTTGCCCGCGTACACGCCCAGGGTGGCCAAGTACGCGAGAGAGAGAGAGAGAGCTCACCCACAACTCGACGTGAGCAGCAGCGTCGATGGCTCTCGTGTTAGCGAGACGAGTGAGAATGTAAGAGGTTGGATACTGCGCTGCCTGTATATAGAAGTGGTAAGATATATTTCGCTGAGAAGTGGTGTATTTTATCCGCAAGCGCTGCTTTGAGATGACGCGGTGATGGTTTTCTTTATTGCGTGTACTTGTATATATATTTACGAGTTGTGCTGTTTGTCTTGTCGTGCAACTTTTACTCATTGGTTGCAATAGTCACATTGTTGTCATAAAAGTAGATGGAAAATGATTAAATTCATTAACAATTCCTATATATTTTTTGAATCATTGTCTATTCATTTAATGGCGATTTCGGTCTATTTGCCATAAAATTGCTAAATAAAATCATAAATTTCACAAATAGTCAAATAATGTCTGATTTTCAGCAGAATTAAATTAAATTAATTGAATCAAATAATCCCCTGTCGATATAATACGTAAACACATAATAATTTAGTATTATATTTATCACTGTTATATAGTATTTCAAACACAATTACATTATTCACAATTAAATTTGCTAATGAAAAAACAAAACCGCATGAATATATTTCACAAAAAGCCGTTAACAAAACCTTAATGACTTCAACAATTTTTCGCTCTCGAATCGGCTAATCGATTTATTTCGCAGAAAGCAATATAACACACATACACACACGAGCGTGGAAGGCAAAGCGAGTCGGACACGCTTCACAGAGTCCCGCATGCGCGCGCAATAATATCGCCAGGGACTCTTCATTAACATTAAATATGCATTACAAGACACGAACTCTCGCGCGCATCAGCGCGACTTCCTCGTCCTCTCGCCACGCAAGATTAATACATCTCTCTCTCTCTTTCTTCTTCTCTTATACATACACACTTTCTCTCTCTCTCTCTCTCTCACCACCCTACACAAATAAATCGACGAATCATCGACACGTTTTAATCATTCAGTTCATCGACTCAAAGAGAGCTGCTTGTCCGTGCGCGTGCGCAGTATAACACGATCGCGCGTGAATTAGCCCCGAGGACTTCTATACACCGCATATAACACGAAGCAGACGAGATATATGGGGGGAAAGAGAGAGAGAAACGTTACGAGGGGGGGGTCGTATATGCTGTTCAGTTCTATCGAGGCGATAATGTCACGAATTAGCGAGATTTCCACTTCCACGCGCCCCCAACACGTCTCTTGTATATATATCTCGTATTGTGCTTCGTTCTCTCTCACTCACTCTTGCACGAATTAAATAAATTTCAAGGCTCTGCACGACGGCGTATAGTGCGTATTTCGAGAGAGAGAGAGAGAGAGAGAGAGTGCGGCGAGAAGAGTATATAGTATAGTGCGAGGATTCCCCGGGGGGGATAATGGCGTCACGGGTGTCGGCGGTGGCGGACGAATGGAATTATTGTCGGCGCGCGTGCAGGAAATGAAAGTGCGAAAAGGCCTGCGGGAGTATAGTGTATAGAGAAAAAGTCCGATGCGCGGAGATTTCCGCGGCGGGTATGATCGCCTGTATATGTATATATATATATGTAGGTAGGCGTTAAAACGTGAAAACGAGGTATCAGTATGTAAGTGTGGGGGATTGTATAGGGGAAGGTATGCGGAAGTGATGTGCAGCTTTTTTAATGTGTAACTGATTTGTCGAGCATGATTTCATTTGAAACTTAATTCACGATAAAAATTGATGTTTGGTAGTGCAAGAAAAATTAAAAAAGTTTTGTACAGAAATAAATATAATTAATAAAAATTTATTGATAAATATTAGTTTTTAATATTATTAGAGAGTTAGTATGATAGGACAACCTACATTTTGAAAACTAACGAAAATTCATTAAACTATCATTACAGTAACAAGTCAAAATGAAGTCGCAGAGAGTACCAGAAAAAGCACCCTCTGAAATCTATAAATGTTTTAAAAACCCGTTTTTTAAGCTAAAACCTCAACTACCAAAACATCACCCACTCATCATAAAAGCTCCTAAAACCACAGCTAAACAACACATCAACTCCCTTATCGATCTCCTTCCTGCAGCAAAACCGCTGAAAACTTGATAAATTAATCCACCTATTTTTCACACTCCCATATATATATATATACACCACACCGAGGAAAATCCGCGCAACTTCCTCTCTCTCTCTCTCTCCCTCGCTATCGCGCGCTTACAATTATTCCATCAATCACCGAGTCGAGCGCGCGGTCAAGTGGTTAGCTGTGTAGCGTCAGTCAAATTCGCCTATCGGCCGGCTAAAAACCGTGGCTAAGCTTCTCTCTCTCTCTCTCTCAGCCGCGGCGGTGCCGCGGTCCCTCGGCGAAACCTTTTAGGAAGATTTATGGGCTAAGCGCGCGCTCACTCTCTCTCTCTCCCTTTGATTTCGCGGTGGTGGATGTGGTTTTGTATAGTAGTATATACACGCGTGTGGGGAGGGAGGGGAAGCGAGTCGAAAGGTACGATTTAAATGATGCACTTCGATTGATTTCGACTGACTGAGCGCGTGCGCGCGCGAGCGAGCGATTGTGTTGTGGGCGACGGGAGGAGAGGCAGCGATCTATTATTTTCTTGGCTGGAGTTCGTGGTGGTCGTTGTGGTATATATATATATTGAATTTATCGAAGTGTTGAAAAGTGTTAGTGATAAAACTTTTCTGGAACAATAATTATTTAATTTTAATTGCCGTTACATATATATAGCAATGCAATTTATACAAATTATGAATATGTATGTACGATTATAAATTCTAGAAAATATTATATACTTGTAACTCAATTAAGCACAATTAAACTGATACATAACAAAATGTAAACGTTAAATGAAATAAACATTTTTATTTCAACCTTGAAAAGAATGCATGTTATATTATATATTATACCGGAGATTGAAATTCAAATTTCAACTCTCTACTCTACGGATTCATTAAAAAAACGTATATATATAAGATCGAAATCCACGAGCGCATGAAAACATTTTTAAGCCAATTTCGAGAGATCATTATCACTTTGTTACAGCGAATAAAGAGCGCTATATAACGGTGTACGAGCGCGCGCGCGCGCTCAGTAGCAATTGAGCAATTATTCTTTTGTAATTGGAATAAAAAATTTATCTCTATACAGTGTGCGCCCATTCACAAAGCCGTATTATACAGCTGCTATATATATAAATGTAACTCTTATTCGCCGCAGTGCTACACACGCACATACGTATATATATATATATACTCATCGCGAAATATATGTAATTAAAGCGTGCGAGTAGTATCCTTTACAGGTGTGTGTATGTGTGTGTGTGTAGCTTCGCTTGAATTATTCATGTGGCGAATTTTTAATTTCAAAAAAATTATTTGCCCCTGCGCGCATGCGCGATTGAAGGGAATACGAAATTTATGCCGCCGCCGGTTACCCGTCGTTAACGTCCCATTTCGAACGCGCGCGCGCTCTTGCTCACACACACACAACCACACGCGAATCCGCCGCACAAACCAAGCTTGGCGCTCGCTTTACGTATAGGTAACAATCCGCAATATTTAAAGTCATTATTTTAATTATTTCCTGAAATAAATCGCATGAAATATCGTTTAAACTACACACGAAGCGATTCTTTCTCTCTCTCTGTTTTTTTGCGAATGTATAATAACGGTTATTATTGCGCACGCGGGACGTCGTAACTTTTTTTTTTAAATGATAAACCGATTTAAGTAAATCGTAAAAAACATGGTAATATTCGTACACTCGTTATTGTCTCTTATTCAATCTCATTTGATATGTATCAGTGCAAAATTTTCGCGAGTGACGTAAATACGTAAAAACTCTTTTAATGTGAATAAACAAGCGTGTATTTTACTTTCTTTGAGCATCTCACAATTTAATATTCACAAAACAAAAACCACACCGCATTCTACAATATATATAGTCACGATTTACTTATTAAAATTTAAAATATTCAATGCATTATTTCAAAACCACTCACCCCAACCATTCACCCCTGACACATACATCCCCTCCCCACTCAATCCTAAAAAAAATCATTCTCAATTCCGCGAGCATCAAACCACACTTTCGTTATACCCTCCCCTTTTCAAAAATAACCCCTGCGCACATTCCACATTCTAAACAACTTTCCCCAAATCCTGAAAAAGCGAACAGCAGCAGCAGCACATGCTACATTATAGCTGAAGAGAAAATCTCTACCCAAAGAGATAAGAATGGAAGGCTACGACCAACGCAAGTTTCTCCTTTCATGTATACATATAGGGTGTGGCGCATCTCTCCCCTCGCTCGCTATATATATATACACGGCTTACTTTGAAAAGCGAGGCGCATCGTAATGGATTTATTATTGCGCAAAATAAATTCTTCTCTCTCTCTCTCGCGCGCGCGTTCTCTCCCCAGCCGGTAATAACCCTAATAGAGTAACCATGGCGCGGCAAACGAGATCAGCCCTCCTCGCCTATGGACTATGTAAATGCGCTGTAAGGGTGAGAGAAATGGGGAGAAGGGATGGGATGTTACGAGAGAGAGAGAGTGTATATAGTAATTTCGAGTACACGCGGGGGGATATGACTTTGGGGTATAGTGTTGAGAGGCGGGCGGGACACTTTGGATTGGCTTATACAGTGAAGAGAGAGAGAGTCTTTACGGCGGACCAAAGACGATTATTATTACCCTTCGTTAGGCGTAAGCGAGTTACGTTTGATTGTTTCTAATTCGCCGCCCTAATCGGCCTTTCGTTATACTCTCCGTTGGTTGCTACTGCGGGTTTATTGGGTAACAATGACAGGGGGGACAGGCTGCTTTATAGATGGGTTCGATGCAAATGTACATATTATACGAATCTATAAATTACAAGATAAAAGAGACAAATAAATATAAACAAATACATATAGCTAGCATTCTTACCTTTACAAGCCATAGCGTAGAACTTCTTATTCTCGATTATCAGATTTTCAAAATCGTTTTGCAGTGCAACAGCGGCTGCTTGCACGGAGTTATGCGGTGACAATGGGCCCATGAGATTTGACAACACATCGTCCATGTCTTCCTGTTGGATGCGTATCCGGCGTGATTCCAGCATGCGGACGAACTCAACCTCGGGTGGCGTTAGGAAGATCGTCGCCGTGCCAGTTGAGCCAGCTCGAGCTGTACGGCCGATCCTGTGCACGTAGTCGCGTAGAGATGTCGGACCGGTGTACTGGACGACTGTGTCGACTTTGGGAAGATCCAGACCACGAGCTGCGACGTCCTGAAAATAGGTGTTCGTTTAAAATCAATAGTGAAAATTAAAAGGTATTATTACTATGTATTACGTGTTTATAATACTGAAATTTAGTTTATGTGTTGTATACTTAATTTATAAATATCTAATAAAATATATTGTTTCACAATTAATCATTGCAAAACCTATTTACCATGATTTTATATTTATGTCAAAATTACTATACTGTCTCGAAAAACAACTACAAACTGCAAAGACCAAAAAAATAACCATATTTTACTGTAAATTATACAATTCAGTACAGTAAATTTTTCCATAACTTTAACAAAATTTTTTATAAAGAATTATTATCTTTTGGATTTTACAATTTGTGGTGGCTTTACGAGAAAGTATAACAGTATGTACAATTACAGATTCTTACAGCAAATTTTACATTATTTGAATTCAGTTTTAAATTGTAAATTAACAAATGTCGGATAATAAAGATTTTTAATGAAACTCCAAAGTTAAATAAAAACGAAGGAAAGTGTACGAGAACGCCAATAAGTATATAATTCAAGGTAGATAGATAGATTTTCCTTCATCCCCTTAAGAAATTTTTCCTACACCAAATTCCCAATTGACATGATGTCAGCAAATCCAACTTCATGATATAAATGTTTTCAGCACGTATAATAGACATATCCCAACGTCACAACACCAGCTACAAGATAAAATTGTCAAACCCACACCCAAACACATTCCACCCAATACTCTGTCTCTACACAATGTCTTCACCCAAGCTACTACAATACGCACATGTGCAAACTACAAACCACGAGTGTACGCTACGCACACGAGACTTTTCAGTATATTACACGCTTGCAGCACTCTTTGTCGATGACGACGCCGACCAAATATTTGACCCGTGCAAACACACATCTTCTCCTCCTCCTCCACCTCCTTCTTCTTCGCTCTATCGACGGCGGGAGCCCGACTTTACAAATGTCTTACAAAAGGAGCGCGCGCCCCCGCCACTTTGTATTCCTCCGTCCGCCAAGTTGCGCGACGGACCCCGGCTGCGGCGGCGGCGGCGGCGGCAGCAGCGATCGTGATTTAGTGCGCGGGGAAAGGGATGCGCACGCGTCCGCATGTCGCGATGGGGGGCGATCGGGCGAAATTCTTTCACGAAACCGATATATATATATATACGTATGTGTATATGTGTATATGTGTGTATGTATAGAGAGCTTTTTTCGCGTAGTAGGGTGGATATTATTAATTCGAGGGATGCGGAGAGTAGTGTGTATATGTCGATCCGATGGTTAACGATGCGGAGTTATGGCCGCGCAGCGAGGCTTTTCGGGTGGTTGCTTTTTGGTTTTGTGGCTGTAGACTGAGAACCGGAGGAATGTGTTTTATTGCTGGTATATTGATTGATATTGGAGAATTTAGAGCTATAAGCGTTTGACAAATTTTAATTTCTGGTATTAATTTTTTTTTTCTTGTAACATGATTTTTAAGTTTACTTTTCAACAGACTATATACTCTGCAGTTTTATTTTAATTCTTACTGCAAGCGTAAAATTTTGTCGCGTTTATTCAAATTGCATAATTAAGATTTCACAGAAAATGATACAAGAATAACTTTTGTTAAAATAAGAAACGTTTTATTGAAAGATAAACAATAAAATTCCAAAATTAGCCGTTGTTATCTAAATTATAATTTTTGTTCATTTCATAAATTTCATTATACATTGATAAGGTTTGACGTAAATCCTAACAAGACACTCAAGTTATACTTGTATACGTAAATAATCTGCAACGTCATTATACACTGCAATAATAACATTTAATACATATTGAACAAAAATAAAACTACATATATCCCATCAAACGTAACCACTGCATTCTTCCTATCCATATTAACCTTCATATCAACCTCGATATCCTCCCGCGCGCACCGGTACAATATAACATACGACGCACTAAAAGCCCACTACCGTACTCCCTCACTTAATTAATTACGCAATTCCGATAAAAAATCCTCCATCTCGTCCACGATAAATTCCAGTTCACCGACCATCGCGCGGATACCCCATCGTTTGCCACTGTATTATATCCACATGCTATACACGCACGTGCATACACACAGACATGCAAGGATCGAGAACCCGATCATCGGTCCCAAACGGCCGTTTAAACTCTACGGTTAAGAACGAATGGCCTCTCGGAACGTCTCACTCGGCCCATAGATCACGCGAGTCTCGGGCTTTCGCCGCCGGTATTAATAATCGCGCACGCTATATATACGCGGCGCCGAGGAGCGTCCGCGCGCGATAACGTGGGCGGCAGCGGGGAACGCGTATATAGTCGCTGTTTGTCATTCGGTGGGAGGCATATTATACATGTATACGAAAGGGAAAAGAGAGGAAGAAAGTGAGGATGAGAGAGAGAGAGAAGGTTAAGAAGAACGATTAACTTTTTGAGGATGGGATTTGAAAGTGCGTTCGTGATTTTGTATATAGGTATGCCGCGGTTGCGAGAGTTTAGACGGATGCAAGGGGGAAGAAATGTTATTTTTTTTTAGTTGTGTAGATCGATTGTGTAAATGCCAATGAACTTGACCAAAAACGCATACTATTTACGATATGGGATGCAGTATCAAAATACTCATCATTTGAATCAGCAAGTTTTTGGCAATTGAATTATAAAAATTTATTTAATGCGTATGAAATAAATTATTACCATAGTATTATTGGAAAAAAATTCATACTCATCATCGTAAAAACTGTACACATTACAAAAAATATTATACTTCACGAATAAAAATGAGATCGAAACCATCCGTCCTCATTCTTTTTCAGCCTATCAACTTCTATTTCCTGTCCGTTCCACCACCCGCGCCGCAAAACCTCGCCAATCGACGCAATAAACTGTATCGACGCGCTGTATACTTGCCATCGCTGGACCACGAAGAGCAAACAAACGAATTACGTTTTGTTTGCACAGCCAAATTTTTGCCTCCGCAGCCTCTCTCCATCATTCGCATAATATATTTAAAAGAACAAGAAGAAGAATAAAAAAAACGAGAGACGCGTGGGCGCCGCCAATGCCACGATTTCAACCGCAATTACATCCGACGATCGACGAGCGCCACTGCGAGAGCTCCCACGACTCTCCGATGATTTGGTGTGGCTATATATACGCGAGAGGGACACGCGCGTGCGCGGTAGCAAAAAATCAAAATGAGAGAAATGAAAAAAACGGGTTCTAAGGTTGGTTTGATGTGTGCGTAAGTGTATGCGTGTGAATGCGATGGAGAGAGAGAGAGAGAGAGAGAGGATAAAAAACCATCGATTCCGGCTAATCGCCGGTCGGACGGAAGGTGGTTATAAGCTGTTATTTTTTTACCTTGTTAATTTTTTATTTATTTATTGATTTTTTTATAGATATCGAAGATGTGGAAGAGAATTTGCTTATTTTTTTTTGTAATTTTTAATACACGTTTAATAATAATGAAAAAATGATTTTAATTTTCAGCTAATTTTAATGTTTAAGTTTATACGTGCGTATAGAAAGTCTTACGCAATCTGAAGCCGCTGTCATATAAACTTCATCTCAACACCAATTGTAGCATTTTAATGAAAAGTTGATTGGACTCGAGGGCGCGCAAGAACCGCAATAAACGTCACGCTTATAATCACCAAATTAATATTCTTCGATAAATTACACCTCCTCGGCTACCGACGTGTCCGTGGCCCGTTCAAACGTCGACGAAGCAAATCAAGCACCCAAATCAACCTCAAATTAGTCCGAACGATGATGATGATGATGATGGCGGATGCCTACCGATCGATCGATCGATCGATCGATCGAATGAACGAACAAACGTATATAGCAACGGCGGCGTTTGACCTGAACCTCTATACGGTTGAAAAGCACGCGTCAATAACATTCATCAGACCAACTATACGACCAATGTCGAAATAATTTCTCGCGGAGAAATACGATCGGCGAGCAATTACACTTGCGCCTGTATATACGGACTTTCGTAAGCCGGAGTAGAGTATAGACATATATACATATATATACAGACGTATGCGTGTGTGTCTATATAATGGAGGCTTGGGAACCGATTTCATCTTCTGCGTCCGTCATTGTCCTTTAAATAAGCCGTTTTTTCCTCTTTCTCTCTCTCCCTCTCATTTACTTATGGGCTATCGGGACAAATAATGTCATTATCGCCGATGACAGATAGAGACGCGCGATCATTAGGTGGAATGATGAACGAGAAACTGCTTAAAGTGCCACCACACACACACACACGTGAGTGGAACCTATGTGTATGTGTATATATATATATATATAAGCATATACGTATATATCGTAATTGCGGCGAGTTTCTAAATTACGGAGATTTTACGGCAGAGAAGATATATACACACTGTGCCGTATATGTGTGTTTTTTGTGTCGTATCAATTAGCGGTCGATCGGCGTTTCCCACACGGTTTATCGGATGAAGCGAGGGTCATAATTGTTTCTTTTAATTTCGAATTTATTATCGAGTTATATAGGCGGCCCGATGACGCGGTGTCATTAATCAACGAGGACTAGGTTTGTCGGCTTATTTGCAAAGAAGTTGTTTAATTGTATAATTGCTGTCAAAAGGTCGGCGAAAAAAGTATAATAGTGCCTTAATGAGTGTCGAAAAACTATATATATACGGCTACCGGTAGAAAAAATGTTTAATACATTCTTTTTAGTCAATATCTTTTTTTTATGGAATAACAAAGCTATAGAGCTCCACCTTTTATCTTCTCGAAAAATCACATTTAATTTAATTTCAAATATATATATATGCGTAATCGTAGGGAAATCTAATACCATGCTGTATAAACGAAGATTGAAGTCGAAAGAACGTTATTACGTACTACAGGTTTACGTCAATAAAACTTATGAAAAAAAATGCTCGACCCACTTCCATTATCAAATTATGTAAATTTTAAAAATAGACGTTTCGATAAATGCCTACAGTTTTTTCCGTCCCCGTAATGTGCTTATAACCGAGCGAACAATACGCTGCTTTTAAAAATTGTTTTCGATGAAAATATTTGCTCTAAAGAGAACAAAAACACATAATCATATATATACCTTCATATATATAATACCATTGTGTATAACTAATCCCGACAAAACGAGGAGAAAAATTCTGACGACTGACCCACATTCATTATCTACTCGTGTAAATCTAACCGCGGTATATATAAAGCGTCACTTTATACACAAAAACCCTCAAATTCCTCAACTTCCCTCTCCCCCTCCCCAGCATCTCCAGACACCTGTACACAACAACAGCCGACGTATACTGGCAATTCCCCCACGTATGCAAACATACATCCTAACGTGAATTATATACCTCCGATGAAGCACAGAGAGAGAGAGACGAATGTTTCTCTCTCGCGGCAACCGCGCGTGCGAAAAGTCTTTGGTAATATCGCGCGCACTATAAGCAACGACGCCGCTGTACTGGCTTCCGCCGGCTTAGAGAGAAAGCGTAATTATACTCGTTATATCAAGGCTGTATTATATACACAGCAGCAGCAGCAGCAGTAACACTG
This sequence comes from Torymus tubicola, assembly GCA_035583055.1. Taxonomy (NCBI): domain Eukaryota; kingdom Metazoa; phylum Arthropoda; class Insecta; order Hymenoptera; family Torymidae; genus Torymus; species Torymus tubicola. Next base: position 558,165 of record JAWWEQ010000010.1, read on the forward strand.
TACAAGCGTCGAGCTGCACGTATATAATAATTCCTTCTTTTTATTTCGCGTTAACCTCCAGCGGGCTCGCGCAGCGTGGGTCCCCCCGCGTGCGGGGATATTTAATTTCGTCCTGAAAGAATAAGCCGCTGGCAAGCGCTCGCGCGAGGGCTAATTTACAGCTCCGGTTGCCGCCGCCGACGAGAGGACTGCGTACTATATGCACGCTTACATCGCTTTTCATTCGCCTCTTTGTCTTCTTTACTCTCCTCGCGCGGCTGTCGCGAACGCTGCGGTGGTGGTACTGCGCGAAATCCACTTTTTTTTCTGCCGTGGAGTAGTATATATATACATATACGATGAGAGGAGGATACTTTTTTGAGAACGCGCGCGAAACGAAACGAAACGCAGAGATTCTTTTTTTATTTTTTGTTTGGTTTTGTTTTGTTTATGCAAATGTGACGGTTGGGGGTGAGATGGAGTTTTTTGTAGGTTGAGGGGTGTAATTTTTAATTTTGCGTAATTGTTTTAGAGTTTGAATGAGTTTTAGTGGTTGGGTAGGTGAGAGTTTTATTTTTAATTTTCTAGTCTTTAAATAGTGGGTTTGGGGAAGTGAGCTTGACACTTGCTGAGATGCTTAATTATGTTGAAGGATGTATAATTGTGACTGTTTTATATAAATTTAATTTGAATTGTAATTATGTATATGAGAGTTTGTTCACGTTATTAAATAAAATATTGAAATCATTTGCGTGAGTAAACTTACAGTACACAGAAGAACTCCTGTCTTAGCTTGTCTAAATGTTTTGAAAACTTCCGTCCTTTCCTTTTGACTCATGCTTCCGTGCAATTTGAAAAATTCGACGTCTACTAAGGGATCTGAATCTTCGTCTTCATCGTCGATAGGTTTACCCAATACTGAGGATAGGATGGCTGCATGGAAATCTATCATATCTTGTGTAGCCATGAAAACTAAAAATTTGTGACTGCCATGTTTCTAATAACAAAATGTTTTATAATTATTTAGGGACATGGTTTTATTTATTTTAATAAACGATATTAAAACGTACTTGACATCTTCCAGTAATGTAAGCACTGAGGGTGACCATTCTCAACTTTGGTGGTGTTACAATATATGTTTGTGACACACTCTGAGGTACAACTAAATCTTCATTAATATCACTCATGCTTCCACCTGCAGATTGAATATTATCTTTTGCAGCATCAATGAAAACTGGATCATTCATTGTTAAACCAGCCAGTTTCTCTACTGCCTGTGTCAAAGTAGCTGATAACAGAATTGTCTGTCTTTTTGAAGGTTTGTTGTTGTCTGAGTGTTTCACATCTTCAGTCTTATCTTTTTGTTCAGTAGATATTTTTAATAATTTGTCTTGTTTTGAATCACTTTCGTTATCAGATTCTTCTTCAGTATCAGAATGATACTGTTTTTTTGCAAGTGCATTTTTCTCATTGTCGGAATGATCTTGATCATTGTTTTCCATGTCATTTGCATCATCTTTGTTTTCATCTTTATTTTCTATATTTGGACGGATGTGTTGTTTAAGCATCTGTAAAGCATTATATCCTGAATCATCTACTTTATCTTCAAGTGCATCAACAATTCTGTAAAATTAAGATGAGTTGATTAAATGAAACACAATAAAAAGTAAAAATCAATTAAATAATTATAAACAATAATCAGCAAATATTTATATTACACACCCTGAAATATCTTTTTCATAACCCATATCAAGCATTCTGTCAGCTTCATCTAAGACAAAATATTTTACCCCATCAAGTTTTAAAGCTTCAGTATGTTTAATATGATCTAATAATCTTCCTGGTGTTGCTACTAAAACTGTGCAGCCTTTCCTTAGTCTAGCTTTTTCTGCTTTTCTTTTTTCTCCACCTACTAAATATCCTGGTACGATCCATGTAAAAGGCTAAAATATAAAAAAGTAATTGTTTAAAGTACACTATAAAGTAGTTTTTATAATTTTTCTCAAGTGGAAAACTTACTTTTATCAACTTTAAAAAGCATTCATATGTTTGAAGAGCAAGTTCTCTTGTAGGTACTACAATAAGTGCCTTCAGACCGTCACCCCTTTGCAACTTTGGTCTTATACTTTGCAGTTTTTCGATAATAGGTATTCCGTAAGTAAGTGTTTTTCCAGATCCAGTTTGTGATCTTACTAATACATCACTACCAGATAATATTACAGGAATTGCTTTCTTCTGTACTGTTGTCATGGTTGTAATACTCATGTTTTGCTCTAAATTAGAGACAGCATAAGCATGTATACCTAGTTCGCTAAATTTTTCTGCAGAAAATACTTTTTCATTGACGGGTTTGACAAATCTCTGTCCTATATTAGGAACTGTAGGATTGTTGCCAAAAAGGGAAGATATTTTTCCACGGTGCACATGTCCTTCTTTAAATTCTTTTTTAGAACCTTTATTTCTGTCAAATTTATCTTTTTTCATGTTTCTATTAGGTCTACTATCTTTTTTGAATGATACAGTATTTTGTTTATCAAATCTTTTTCCAAATGACTCAGTCTCTTGATTTTTATTAGTGAATCTATTGTCTAGTTTATTTTCATCTATGTTATTTTGTAAAAGTTTTACTTCTTTTGAATTATTAACCTCAGAATTTTTCTCTGATGATTCTACTTTTGCCTTTTTATTAGCAAATTTATCATTTGAATTATCTGTACCTACATTATCTTTAAGAAGCTTTGTATTAGTCGAATTCGATGATTTAAAAATACTTGAAAGTGACTTTTTGGGTTCAGGTGCATCGCTCTTTCTTTTTCTAGCTAATATAGTTTTGATAGAATTTTCTTTTGTAGGTTTTGTAAATGATATCAAAGGTTTATTTGCATCATTATCGTTCTGTTTATCTGAGAAACTAACATTCTTCAATTTCAACGTTTCGTTTTCACTTGCTTTATTTGACAGAATCTTTGATTCCTTTTTATTTGATTTTGGGATAGACTTTTTCAAAATAGGCTGTGGATCTACTCTCTTTAAATTATTTGCAACGATCTTGGCTAAAGCCTTCTGCTTTACTCTTCTCTTAACACCCACCACAAGACCTTTTGAAGGCTCGCTGGACTGATTCTTCTGAAAAGATTTTCTTGCCACTTCTCCTGCGCCTTTTTTCAGCCTCTTAATATGCGCATCAGACACAATCGGTGAGGACTATCAGAGAAAAAACGCGCAGCGTGAGAAACAAAAAAAAAAAATTAAAACCTATCCAAGCTGTGTAAATACACACTAAAACTATACTGTTTTCTTTAACCTATCGCTTACCTGTTTCTTCGATGAATTTACAGTACCCCCAGTGATGTTGAGACAAATATCCATGTCATCTTTAACAGCCATATTTTACACTGTCAAACTCACTCCTTTTTATTGAACAATAATTCACGCAGACAATCGTAACACGCGGCTCTTCAACTTTACACACACACGCACACAAACTCGCGTATAACCTCAAAAATCACGTGCGCTCGAGGAAAACACGCGCGCACAGCTGTGGCTGTAGATAACAAACATATACCTACAGGCCGCTACACGCACGTGCTACTATCGGTCTGCGCATGCGCGAGGCGGTAAAATCCCGGGTTCCGCGAACAGTATTTAAAATTCATCATCATCATCGTCGTAACATCGTGCGGCTGCGCTCTTCTCGCGAGCGCGCCGTCGTTCTCATTATAAATTCCGGGTCTTTATCTGCCCGGACGTTTAGAACGAGTGTGACTTTCATCGCGTGAAAAACTATACCTAGAAGCGGAGAATTTACGCATCGGGCGCACGTCGTTTACGCTGTAATGACTAACGCTGGATTTTTCGTCGTATTATTATTGACTCCCCAGCACGACGTTTAATATGTTTCTCCGGGTTTCAACGCGCGCTTCCGTGCATCTTGACTCAGTGGTCATCGGCACAGCCGAGATTATGGATTGTTATATACAATTTGTGATCATTTAGCAGTGTTATTATATATACCTTGCGTGTGTGAGAAGTCAAGTATATATACACAGTTTTTTTTTCAATCTTGTATAATAGTTATCGAGTAGGTGCGAGGATTTTGGTAAACATCGTGAATAAGATACATATACACATAATACGTCAAAGTGACCACATATATACGCAGTTGTAAGCTACAGAGTCGAATAGAGTAAACAGATCACCGGCTAAAGTATATAGCCACATACCGCTAAACTGTTTATGTCTCCTTCGCTTCGCTCGCATTTGTTTACGAGCGGCCGCGCGGACAGGAGCAAGTATAGACGCACGCATCTTACGTGAAAAAGGGAGCAGTTCGCATCTTTACTATACAGCAATTATAACAATTTTGGGATTAATTATTGTGTTTTGTTGTTGTGACATTGAAGAATCAAAATGACGAAAATTTGTTGCATGAGTCTCACTTTGGCTGTGAAGATCATCGGGACGTTTGGCTTGGTGAGTGTATTTTTTATATACTTATGAACGAAAAAAAAAAATCACGTTCGTGTACTTGCTTGTTGGAAGAATTGCAAAGATATGTAATACGGCAAACAATAGATTGTGCCGCTATTTAAATGTAATTATAGATCGTATGAAACCATATGACCAAAAGAAATATAGAAAATATTTTGCGACTTATAAGGCTTTTATAAATGCGCAACAATATTTTTGTTAATCTTTGGAGACACAAAGACGCGAGATACGCGTTGATATCAGTGTCGTAAAACCTTTTATCTAAAATGCGTATATATATACGGTAAGCGAATTGTCCACATAAAACTATATATCGCGTTGTAGCTTGACAAGGGCAACGAACTAGATAAAAGCAATTATTGTATTATATATACAGAAAAGAAAAGAAGAAATATTATCGATCGATTCGTGGTCCCGCATCGTTAATCAAAACTAACTAACACTTTTGCAATTATATATCTGCACTGGCAATTAGCGCGGCGCGGTTAACAACTGTGCGGTGCGCGCGCCGGCGAACAGTCAAAGTTTCACTTCAATTAGGACGATTTTCACTCTGATTTATGTCACTTTGAGAATTTAGAAAGCACGCGATACCGGAGTTATAGTTGATTGGAAAGTATAAGAGAGCATCTATATAACGAGGGGAATTAATAACTTATATTTGTGAAAGAAGAAGCAAAACAATTATAATAATGAATGATCACAATGTAATTTGAAGAACATAAAGAAAGAAAAATTATTTTTTTTTCAGTCCCTGTCGATCCTCATGATCAACATTCTCGTGAGCAATTTTTTCTCTACCAAAGTGGAAGAGGAGTTTGTGATAGCCGTGGAATCGTGGGTCCTATTCGGACTGAACTGGACCTTCGTGATGCAAAGCTTAAAAGTCGTCGAGACAGGTATATTATTTCTTGTATATCTATATTTCTCCGTAAATTATTATTGATTCGTCAAAGTCACATGCGTATATATGTATATAAGCGTGTCTAAGAGATATCATGCCGGCTTCTATAGTCTTTCTCTCTCTCTCTCTCTCTTATATTCTCTCGTAAAAATAACCTGTTTGAATTTGCCGAGCAATAGTTAACGCAAAGGAAAATGTTTTTACAGCTCGCACACTGTTGACTTGCGTTCTTATCTACTCGGCTCTCGCTCTCGTCGCTAATGCTCTCTTGGCCTTGGGCTCTCTCCTGGTGAGTATATATGCATACATGTGTGTGTGTGTCTCTCTCTGTCTCCGTGAACGTATATACGAATATCGTGCATATATGTATGCGTGCGCGCGAGAGATACGAAAATTCCGTTTCTCAGTTCGGGAACGATGAAATTTCCATCGATAATTGTGAATTTAACGGTATTGGAAAAGCCGGCATTTTTCCATTCTATTAAAATGCAATCAGGATATAATAGAATTGCAACGGAAATATTTTTCGCTTACTTTCCGGATATAGGTTTCGTTTTAAATTACCAATTGGTATTACGTTCATCGTTATACTTTAAAGATTAATAATTTATCAGTACGATAAACTGATTTAATATTAATTACAATATTACCATAATTATATCACTCGAAAGAAATATTCCAAATTACCAAATGGAATATTTTATAAAGCATAGTAACAACATCTTGTAATACTATATTCATTAAAATTTAATTGATCGAAATACTCTGAAACGGAAACTTTTGTATATATAGTTCCTATATCAACATTGAAGTATATTAACCTGACATAATTGTTTTGATCTGCAGAAAAAGCCGGCATATGTACTACCGTGGATGTATATGCAGATGATTAGTATAATTGACCAGACGATCGCTCTGATTATGCAGTTAACAGAGGACGCCGAGCATGTGGCTCCAGAGGACAAGTCCGTATGGTACATTCCGGCATGCAGTATTTATTTAGGTAAGCCTACAGTTTATTTATTGATACGTTATCTTTGTTATCGTGCGCGTCATTAAAAACATTGTTTGTAATTTCGTATTTGTTGCTCTTTTATTAGCTTATTATAACTTCAAAACAACATTTTCATTTAAAATATTGCTCGAGACGAAGCTTCGAGAATTTTTCTTTTAATAATTATTCGTAATTTTACGTGTGATTTATATTTATTTAGTATAAATCTCAGCTTGCTTGCATGAATATATTATGGTTACGTGAGAAAAATCATGAATTCGAAATTTGTACTCCGGTTAATGCGGTGCTAATCTCGCGATGCAAGACGAGGTGCATAATAATCAACGTAATATTTCGCTGAGTTTCCATCTCTTGTTTCGCACACTTGATATTATCAACGGAGACTTCATCTGCGATAATATAAATACAAGCTGACATTTGTACAACTCTCAGCAACGTCTTATGAAGATATCCTTCAGTAAAGCTAAATAAATCTCTGTAAACCTTTCTATCTCTTGTATATAAGAAATAATTCATTTTAATACTACTATAAATTCAATCCTAACTAAATTTTATTTCAATATAAGAATTAAATTTGTAAAAAAAAAACTTTATTAAAAATAAAAATAAAAAAATAAAATTGACATTTATAAATTTACTTTCCAGTGATAAGCTCTTACTTCTGGATGGTCGTCTCGTCGGCGCGTCGAGAATGGCTTGCCAATCCAGAACCATACGAGCCCCAAGTTACGACCCTCGCCACTGTATCCACATCAACATCTGATAACTTTAACTTACCCAAAACACCATCGTTTTTATCGAGCAACATCGGCCTAGTCTACAACTACCCGACGCCTCTGGCGCCGCCCAAATACGAAGTCGTCTGACGCCGGCGTCAGTGCTGCTGCTGCGCGTTGTCCTCGCAACTTTGACGCGGGCCCGTGAAATTTAAGGATACTATTACTTTATAAGAAGATCTAATCATCATTGAATATATATATATATATATATAATTATCGGGAAAATTTGGAACTGACTCATTTTAGCGACTTTCCCGGTATTCTACGAGCATTCGCAACGTCTGTATATACGTTTTATGCGTATTCGCGTAATCATTGTATAATATAGATATCACTGTACAGAAAGATATCATCTATTTATTTTTATACGAAGATGCACTAGTTTGTAATGCACTAGGATATATGATATACTTTTGACTATAAATAAATGCGAATTTTATTTGCATATTGATAGTTAATTTGTTATTTATAAGTCCCTTATCAACTACGTGAGTTTTGTATATTTTCAATGTATAATGCTGATTACAGAGATTAATAAGCTTATTATCATTATGTTTACTAGCTTTTATCTAATTAATGCTAAAATTATAATTAAAGACTAATAATTGGACTAATTCAGGAATTATTCTCAAAGTTTTACAAAATAACATAAATACAAATAAAATACAAATCTGCTTTTAATAATTCAAATTAACAATATTCAATAACAATTTCTATTTATTGGAATATTTCAAAAAGTATCTTAGCAAATTTCAACTTTTACAATTGCTATATCAAAAATTAATGATAAGTGTATGAATTAAAGAATGCGTATGAAAGATTGTAAAGATTTTATCTTTATCCACTTGTACATATTTTGGTCATCAATAATTCTTCTTTAATTAAATCAAGTATCTGACATTTTTATCAAAAATGTCAAACTCTAATGCGACATATGAGAAAACGGTATCCCCTCGTAAAAGCTTATACTCTTGGACATCTGCTAAGAAAATTAAAAATTCAAACACACCCAATCTACTCTCCACTAAAACCAGTAAAAAGGACATTCGATTCAACGTTTGATCAATCAATCCACTTCCGCAGAAATCTCTGTCACCCTCCCCGCTTCACCTTTAAACTAGCCCCGAAGTATATACCGCACCGTATCCATTATTAAAAAAAATCCGACCATGGCCAATTTTTCATCGCTCTTTCCCGTAAAATCCCGAGCACTGTAAGCGACGAAAGGCACGGCGTAACGATACGAGACAACACACGTGTCGTCCTCGCAATGTGTATAGATGTGTGTAGCATCGATCGAACGTGACTCGCCCCCTCACGGGATTTCGGCCATCTCTCTTTCTCTCTTTTTTTTTATCCCGAAAAGGAGATATGAATCAGGACGCGCGCGGCGCTAATAGCGTGTATCAAATGCGTAGAGGCGCTTGCTGCGCTCGGTAACGTCAAAATACGTCGCTTTTAAACTTTTCCCGGATTTCAATCGCTTGCCGGATATTCCCGAGGGAGAAGATAAAGAGAGAAAGAGAGAAGAGGCGAGTTGCTTTCCTTTGGTGAGGAGGGGCACTTGGCCTTCGACCGATTTGTTAGGAAATTACGCGGAGTTTTCTGCGGGATACTTTTATGGAGTCGATAATGCAGCCTGTGTAGGGGGAGAGCGGGAGGAGATAGAAAGATGCTGGTAGGTGTGGAAAGGGGAGTGAATAATGAACTGAGTGGGCGAGGGTTATATAAATACTTTTAAAATAAACAATGAATTTTTATGTATATGTTTTGAATTGCGCGTTAAGTAGCTTACAATTTATTGTATATATAAAAAGAATATTAACTAAATTTAATTTGCTAATATAAGAATTTATGAAGAAATCACTTTTTTGCACTAAACATCCTAAGTGTTGTTTAAACTTTTCTAACCACACTTTAACCAATCGCTCTACATACATATACGCACATTTCTCGATCAATACCAAGAAAGCTTCTCCACGCGAAATCTCCTGCCGCGGTAAGCCGCAGCAATTTATTCAGCGCGAAACTACGCCGATTAGAATTCCCAGAACCTCTTCTCTCCTCGACTAAAAAAAAACCAAACTGGCAAATATACACTACCACCCGGAACGTCTACTATATAGCCGTCAGTGTAAAATCCCAGCCCCTGTCGCATAAAAAAACAGTCGAGCGACGTGGAAAAGAGAAAATTCCCTCGTCTCGCGGGAATGAGATTTAGCCTCCTTGGCCCGAAGTAAGAGAGAGCGAGGGAGTCGTCGTCGTCGTCTTTACCGGGAAACAGCCAAGTTAGTTTTATTTTACAATCCATCGGCTTCGCGAGCGCAGAGAGGGAGTGAACGTAAGGTACGAGCGAGAGATCCGCGCGCGCGGGCTGTCAACTAGTGTTTTAAAAGTTTGCGACAGCCTACAAATTGGCTCGCTCAGTTCTTTTTAAGAGCGAGACCAGCCAACCATGTCGGAACTCCCGCCTGCCGTGTATATATATATATATATATACACACAGTGCGCACACACTTTTTCGTCGCGAACACGAGGAAAAGAGAGAGAGAGAGAAATTGTCGAGGATTGACGGCGAGCAGAGTGGAGTATCGGGCTATGAATTTTGAAGGAGAGAGGAATCGCGGTGAATGTGTATACCGCGCGTATACACGTTGATGGGAAAACGTTGAACGTGCGGATGCTTGGATGCATGAGGTGTGTGGTGCAGGGGGTATATAGTGGTTTTGAACGATGATAAGTCGGTTGAAATGTTCATTCAGCGAGTGATGCTGAGAAGTTGGCGAAGTTTGGTGCTGAGCTTTGAATTTGATAGATGTCAATGTTATACAGAGTGGAAAAGAAATTTGTTTAAGTTATTATAGTTTTCTTGTTTAATCTATATAATTTAAGAGTAAGCATTACAAAATACTGTATTAGTTGTAAATAATACTAAGAAGTATACTGTATCTGCAGTTTATTCTTGATTTTTAATATAATATAAATAAAATAACGATTGTAAACAAAAAAAATAAGAAGATACCGACTTTTTGCAATATTTTGAAAAAATACTAGTAGCAACGAGCGTTAATTTTGAGAATCCGCGAGAGTCGAGCGCAAGGAGACGCCGCTCCCCATTCCACCGAGTGGAGCAAGCAGCTCGAGCGACGTGCAGTACCTCGCGAGTCAAACGAACCTAACCGCAGACGGTTTGTAGCGCCGATCAGAGTCGCTATCTCTGATTGGTTGCTCGCAAATAATTTCGGGAAAGACGCCCTCCGAATTTCAGTCAAGTTCGAAATTGCGTGCGCGACGATCCCGTTATTTGTATTACCCTTATACTCCGTTTCTATTCTTTTATAATAAATAACTAACCTTAGCATTAATTGGAGCAAGTCTTATTATTTTTATTCAAGACTCTCAAAACCAGTTTTCAATCATTAGAAAAGTTTAATATATATAATCATTTATTTAAATTCTATAATCAGAATTACCGAACAAAACCATTTACAACGCATTGAAAAGCCTCTCGCGAACCACTTAAATCGAAACATCAATGAATCAGGGTGAACCGACGTATTTTTCTCGAACCGAGCGTATCAATAAATTACGCGCGCGCCTCGAACTTCGCCTCCAACACTCACTACTCACACGTATAATACACACACACACATATACTTGCGAGACCGAGGGACGTTGGAATTGGAGCGTAATTATTAATCGATTTCGCATTAATTGTTTTCCGCGGCGCGAGCTAAGTGGGATGTTGTGTTCCAGCGGCTGCCGCGTGCGATGTCGCTTTCTCTCCTTCCCAACGTCATAGGTCGAAGATTAATTGCCCACCGCCCACGCGTATATACACCGACGTCTCTTGGCTCTCTGCACGTGTGTCATATATGAGCTTCGTATATAGATATATATAATCGAGGGTAACCCTTGCCTTCGAAGCAAAACCTGCATAGTGGTATAGAGGAAGTTTTACTGTATTGGAATGTAACTAAAACTGCAAGTTTTTCGTTAAAGTTGTGCGTTTTCGATAGGTTTGGCAATGTTTGTGTTAATTAAAGGGGGTGAAATAGGGGTTACGTAATATGTTATGATTTTTATTTATTGAACTGTACTTTGGTTACATATATTTACAGGTATTATTTTGCAAAGTTATATACTAAGTTATTACTTAATATGTATTTAGTTAAAAATTCTTCGTAACCAAACAAGGTTTTTTAAACTTGATAAAATAACATTATAGAAACTGTAAACATTAAATTTATCCTATACTTTTATTTTTCAATCTTTCGATTCACTCCCAAGCGCACAAACTCGGTTCAATCTATAACATTCCTTCAAAACCTCATGCGCCGCCTCCCCCAGCCGACCACAGCGCAAATCGAACGCATTTATAACTTCACATAGCAGAGCTGCCGCGAATCCAAGCGCAATAAACCGCTCTTTTCAAAAAAAAAAGAAAAAAGAAAAAAGAAACGAAACGACACGACGATGCCGACAAATCTCCTTAGCTCGCCGAGCGAAAACATCGAAGCGCCCGCGGGGAGACAGTCGATTTGGCATTACTTTTCCCGGCGGGCTGATTTTATTGATCTCTCTACCAACTCTATCTATCTCTCCTCTCCTTCTTTCGGAACTCCGGAACTGAACGGCCCATAAAGCTAACCAATGCTAATACGCGTCGTCGGGGCCCCCCCCACGCGCAACCGAAGCTAATTCGCGATACCCGGATTCTCTCTCTCTCTCTATATATATATATACATGTCCACGAGTCATTGTCGAACCATTGTGCGTACGCGTGCACTTTTTCCCCATTGCAACGCGCGCGCGCGCGCGGGGTTGCGTATATGTACACGCGACGCGCGCAGGAAACTGCCAGTAATGGTCGTCTAAAAGGTCAGCAGCGCTCGGTCGTTTAAATATAAAGCGGATTCGATTCGACTTTTTGCCGACGAGCGCACGCTCACGTGGTATACACACACACACACATACATATATGTATATGCGTATACGTGCGGTATATGAATGCGTTGACAAATGTTCTGTCATCCGGGCGGTGTATTATTTTAGTTTATGGCTGGATGCGAATTGAATGGGATGGTTTAGTTTCGCTGGAGTGTTTTAAATGGTCGTTTAGAGCTTTTTTGAGTGCGTGCTGGGGGGGAATTGTGGGTTATTGATTTAGGGGACGATGATTAAGGCATTTAGGAAAGTATTAAAAAAAAGAGTTTGAAATTGGATTGAAGTAAATTAAAAACGTAATTTTAACAGATATAACAATTCGTTATCTGTATAATTTCAACTTCAACGTATATGTATATTGATTTTCTTCTATTATAAAGAACAAGACGCTTCGAATATTTCCCATTTATGTCAAAATAAAATATATCTACAAATCATATTATTCGGTTAAAAAAATAGCGTTAAACTATTTCGTAAAACCTACATTATAGACACGCGCTATTTATCACCGCAACTCCTACGAATTATAAATTTAAAATCTCGGTAATATCGCAAGTATATAACTCGCCGAGCATTCTTACTCCCACTTTACGCAGATATGCTATAGACTATATATATACATGTACATATAATAATGCAAGTGTATATATGTAGCCGCTCACAAGAACCATCTAGAGATAGAGATGAACCCTTGCCAGGAATCGAAAAAGACGCCCCCGCGCGTGGGTGTATAGCCTTGCCAAAATCTTTATTCGCTTCCTCGCCAACGGCTGCGAGCGCAAGAATATGCCGACTGCTACGCCCGCGTGAAATATGGGCTCTGCCCATTTACTAGCGTAATGCATATATATATAGGTTTGACTTACAGAGTACGTATGTGTATAGATACGCCCTTGTGTATATATGAATGTGTAGTATAAGTGTATGTGTATTGTGTGGGAGATCGTATAAATAATTCCGTAAAAGCGAGGAAAAACGGACACAGCCGGCGTGCGTGATTGTGGATGGTCCTTTCTGAGGATCTGTATGTGTATAGGAAAGTTTTACGGTAAAGTTGACTGTATTATTGTTTTGATGTTATTTAGTATAGTTAGTATAAAGGGACCTATAAATAAGTACTCTCTAAAGTTGAATTAGTGAAAATTTCTCTACCACTTCAATTAGTGGAAAAATAAGTAATTTATTAGTGGAAAAACTATACTAATTTATTAGTGGATATTTACTATTTCATTCAGTAGTTTTTTAAAACTATGTACTAATTTAATTTGTATTTTTAAAGTAGTTTAAAAAAAATACCAATCAAATAGTGAATATTTACTAATAAGTTTTTTCTACTAATTGAAATGGTGGAGCAATTTTCACTATTTCAACTTTAGAGAGTAGGTCGGAAAATTTTATGCATATGCTTGGAACAGTATAAAAATTAGTTTAGCTACACTTAATTTTGTACACTTTTTCCGAAAAACTCAATAATTCAATACTATTTATGGTTTTGTTTGTAAAATAATTATTTTCGTCTAAAGTACTTGTATACGACCTTCATTTGTATACTACGTTTTACTTGAATATTGATTGTTTCTTTACAAACGTGTAAAGACAGATTTTTTTGCCTAGCGAGCCAAAAGTATCACTTTTACTCCCGGCTTCTGATCGTAAAAATTGTACTTTTGGCCTTGCTAGGCAAAAAACTCGTATGCTCCCTAGGTGCATAATATACTATTAATAAAATATAAATGCACAAAGCAAGTTCAATGTTTACATCCTACTGCCCTAAACTGTTATACTACACGCGCCATCCTAAATCTTACCCAAAATACATCGAACACGTATAACCCAATACCAACGAAAAAAAACAGATAAATACGCGTAAATCCAGAAAAACGGATACAGCCGAATTGCTCTGACCTCGCCATCTCCCATCCACATCCTATATACAATTTCGTCTTTTTCCCGAATTCGTCGTCGTTGGGGAGTGTCGCATTATACATCGGCACGTGGCCACTTTTATATATATATTCCTTGTAGCACACGCGGGCGTTTACGTTAAATTCGAACGCGAGTATACAATGGACAGATTTAATAGTACATTGAGCACGCGGACGAAACGCGTGCGCGCTCGCTTATATAGGAGGAAGTCAATCGGTCATTCGGAAGAGGAAAATCGTGTACACGCGTGTATATACTTTACGGAAGCGTATATACTGCTATATGCACGGGAAAGTCGATGATGGGAAACGCGCGCGCGAAGCCAGGGGAGATTCGTTATGGTGAGCGTGTATATACAGTGCGCACGCGCGCGTGATGCCTTATACTACTTTTATACACGACGCCGCGCGGTGGGTGCAATGACGCGAAGCGGTGATTTTGTTTAAAGGGACGTTTATGGGTGTCGATGAGTTATGGGAGTGTATATATATATATATATATATGATGTATTTGTACTCTGTCGATTGGAAATAAAGGTGGGATTGGAAGTATGTATGTGTGTGTATAAAGTGTACGCATGCTCTAGAATGAAAGTTATAGAGGATAGTTATTTATTGATCACATTATTTTATTGATATTTGACTTGTGGATTGTGTTACATAAACATTATACATATTTATAGTAATGCATATAATTTAATTACACTAGAAGCAAATACGGCAAGAAATGTAATTTAGTTCAACTATTAGAGGACGGGAATTTGGGATTTTTGAATTCTCTTGCTTTTCTATATAGAAATTGCGTAAATCTGATATCTCATATCTCAAAAATAACATAGGTAAAGTATCTATCATGGGCATGGCCCGTATAGGGGCCATCCCGTCCTCTAAAGGTTAAACAAGTATATCTACAGAATAAAATAAATTTCCTGAAGCTGTATTCTAATATTAATCTTGCAAAATGACAACTATGTTCAATCAAGAAACACCTCCACACTTGCTCTCTAAAGATTATCTCTTTTTCACGTTAATCTCGTATATCTACAATTATAAGATCAATAAGATTTATTTACTTGATTTCTTTCCTTCAACAACTTATCCTTGTACTTTACTAAATTTTATCATTTATTTTTTCAAATTAATTTTATGATACGTGTCACGAAAGTTTACGATTAATTCACACATAAAGACTAAAATCGTTAGAATGAAACCAGACATCATTATTATAATTAGCTGTAAGGAAAGAATATTCGTTGTATCCATGTTAACATTTTCCGTGGAATGAAAAGTTTTACGATTTTTTAGTTCAAAATTCCAATGTTTGGTAAATCCAGATTCGTGTAATTGTTGGGTCGTTTCATCAATTTTTATAGCAAAAGGTGAAGCTTTCTCATAAGGCATTGATATAAAATCATATCGAAAAGCCGGTTTAGCAATTTTCATTATCGGTATCCCTTTATCATTTAAATGCTGTCTTGTAGCGTATTGAGCGGTTACATATGGTACTACACAAATAATATTCCGAGTTTCTATTAGCGTTTGCAGACAATCAAATACGGTTTTATTTTTATTAGTGAAAAGTAATAATTTTTTAATACGAGAGTCATCATATTTATTGGTAAACACGGTCGCATAAATAGTCATTTTCGACCTAACTAAGTCATCTAAAGTGTTGAAATCTTGTTGCTCCGAGGTAAGTTTTATATCTGTTAATGTCGAAAAAAATGTTGTCGAATATTTCATGGATATTATTATGACAATAAAAAAGATAACTCTTTCAGTTATGACCCGCGGTTGCCTCACTGGAATATTAAAGAAAACGCCATAAATGTATAGCAAATTCCATAGCTTTTTAAATTTTAATACGTGAATGATGACAAAAAAGGAGAGTAATATCACAGGAATACAGAGAATGTGTAACAATACCATGTAAGAAAAAGTGATTTTCGATGTTTGAATGAAAGGAACAACAAAAACGACTTTACTGTCTCCAAGTGATTTCCCTATTAAAACACTTTTATTGTACAATAATGCACCCGTAAGAAAAATCAGTGGAATAGCACGAATACTATTATTTGTTAACATCGAAAACATTTGACGAACTAAAATCATGTGATTTTTTGCTTCTTGTTGCATAATTTTAAACTGCAATTGGAACTTGAATTTTTCTGAAAATGCTTTAAAGTATAAGAAGCAGCGACCACTCAAATCAAAACTTCCTTTATCATTTTTTTCCATAATCATGAATGGTCTTATTGTGAAACCAGGTAATTTGAAAGGATATTTATCAACGTTCTTGAACTTGTCAGGAAAAAGATTTGTTATGCTATTTAAATACTTTTTACTGTAAATGCTATTAAATGGGTTGTAGTAAATTAATAATATCTGATCCATGCTATTCATTTCCATTATTGTAAAATCTAAAAATTGTAAGGTCCAAGCATAATGTAATATTTCCTTTACATTATATATT
>JAWWEQ010000010.1:574777-635592 GCA_035583055.1 Torymus tubicola
TCAGCACTTATAACTTTTTCGTAAATAAAAAATAGTAAAGTCCACCACAAAATTTTCATATTATAATCGATGTATAATAAATATAACTCGTTTATTTCAATAATTGTAGTTCAATGATTTTCTTTGAGCAGCCGAATATTTTTTCAATATTTAGTTTACACGAAGAACAAATTTTATAACAAAGTAAAGTATAACTTGATTATACAACTGTCTTGAAAGAATAACAATATTTGTAGTACTGACTTTCAATCGATGTAACTATAACAACCGTAACGTTGTTTCTCTGGACTTACTATTATTTACGGAAAACAAGAAAATGTCCGTTTTGAACAAATAAATCGAACCACTTAAACGAACGCTACAATGTATTACAACAATAGTATATATGTATTGCCACAAATTTTGCTTACCTACAATCCACCTCATTTACTCGCCACGGTGAAAACGCGCATATAGCTGCGCAGTGCACATACACAAAGAGTCGGCACAATTCCTAATGATTACCGAGAGGCACCGCCTCGCATAACTGCCTTTTCATAATCATCGTGCGGCGGCGGTGGACGCAGCCGACTGCGAAAAGATAAATGCCTCCTAATAAATTTAATAACCTTCCGGCCTACATCTTGCGCAAAGCATTATATGTATACATACATGTGCACTCTTGAAAAAGGTCAATAATAATTTTTAATCGTGCTCTCTCGCGTTACGTGATATTTATGCGGGTAGCCGCATAAATCGTTTGGGCCGCTCGCAGAAAGAGAGTATATATAAACCATGTGCGGAAAAGAAATTGTGCAGAATGCATTGTGTGAGCGGTGAGCTTGTCTGTTGTAAGTACGTTTAATTACGGGCAAAGTTGTTTTTTCGGTGCCGCGAGGAAGTAATAAGTTACGAAACTTGAACGAATGCGCGGCGTGCACTGATACGTGCGTCTTGCGGTGTTGAGAAGTTAATAAGAGTTTGCTTGTAAGTTTATAGTTGTACAAAATATTCGATTTTTGTTAATTTTAATGTTTTAAAGGTTTGTCAAATAAAATTCTCTGCAAGCAGATTAAAACTATCTTTAGAGCACGTAAAGATTTGTTTTTAAATAATACTTAAAGAAATTTTTACCGGTAGTTTGGTGGGGTAGCGGAACTGTACGTCGGCCGATCACCGAAGTTAAGCAGCGCTGGGCGCGGGGTTACTACTTGGATGGGTGACTGCAGTATGCTTATGCAACTTCGGCGATCGTTTGGTGATTTTTCGCTCCTAGCAAATTGTTGGGAAGGTAATGCGAATATGTTTTCGGTGTTTAAGCCTATATGGAATGTGACATAAACATCTAAAACATATTCATGTTGCCGGGTGATGCATGTGACCAACGTAGCACCTCTAACGGTGCGCTCGGGGGTTCGTATCACTTAAAAAAAATAGGTATTAGGTTATGTGAGGTATGGACTGAGGTAGAAAGGTTCTTGCTTGACCACATAGGCTGCAGGAAGATAAACCAAAGTACATACAACCATACATACATACTTAAAGAAATTTTTATAAAATAAGAATCATAACGGAAATACAATTTCAACATTCCGTTTTACAAAATAATTTATGTAATCTATAATTTCGACTTAACTTCGACTAATTTAATGCTACAATACTTATAGGCGATAGGAAGTAAAAGATACTTACCTCTATATAGAATTAGTAACGAAAATCAATTTATTATCGACCCAATAACTGATTCGTATATTACATAACCATGAGAAAATCGATACAAAATAATAAAATAACAACCAGGGAAAAACGCGAGAACCCCAAGGTACTAATTCATAGGCGAAAGTGGAAAATCGGCGGGTAATTGTCGATCAGCGGTTTTTTTCCAATTCGTACCTCCATGCGCGTGCATATAGACGTGAACACACGCAAAGTGGCAATTGGCTCAAGCGAGTGTGTGTATATACCTCGCGTTATAACGCGCGAATAATATCGCATATTCATAAGCGCACGTGGAGAAAACTCTATATGCGTGGAGTTCAACGTGCATGTGCTCTAGCTATAATAATTAGATCGCAATGCCGATATTTTCGTTGCTTATATAAGTTCATTAAATTTTTATCGCCCGCGAAGTTTAAATTGAAAAAGATAGATTAGTTTTCTCGACTGTGAAATAGGAACATTTTTAAGTGTCAACGATCATTGAATTTTAGTTTAACAAATTAATTTTATGGTTTTCCGTATTGTTGCGAGTGAATTTGGTTAAAAATAGGTAGCTTTTGCGGAAATGTAAAGTTCGATAAATGTTTAATAAAATGTTTTTCTTTTATAACATAACTAAAAATATTTTGAAATCGTTCTTATATATATTTATGACAGAAATCTTCAAAACAGTTATAATAACACTTTCAAAAATACCTTTAATCATCATTTGATCAACCTCTTACACCCTAAACATCCACATGAAGTCACTTTACTATATATATATACACTTCAATCATCCTAACAACAATCATCATTACCCTCGCACAGAAACAAATTTCCATCTCACACTTATACAAATCGTCGAGCTCGTGCGCGCACGCGCGGGGGCGTATAATACCTACACGTATATATATATACGCGCGCGAAAACGAGCGAGCGGAAGTCGACGCGCCTCTTACATGTATATACATAAAATGGCTGCTGCCGCCGCCGTAGGTGTCGAAGGGTCTCTGCGGCAATTAGGCGGTTCTCTCACTCTCTCTCGCTCTCTCTCTCTTCTCGACGGCATTATGCAAAGTAGATTTTAAATTTAGATGCGGCCCGACCCACGCTCGTATGTGTCTGTGTGTCCCTGTCGCGCAAAGGGGATTAGCACAAGCTCGCGCGCGCGTGTATACATTTTTTGCGCCTAATTATCTCGCGCGACTGTGTAAAAGGTCACACTTTGCGTCTTGATTATTCATAAAGAATTCGAATGCGGCTGCGTGTGTATAATATGTATAATATATATATATATATATATATATGTGTGTTTTATTTACAGTGCACGGGGGATTAGTTGTTATATTAAATTTGGAGAGATATGAGTATATGGTTTCAAGTTCGGCATATTTGTTAGGGAATAAATTATAATTTTTTTAAATGTAATGTTTTTCTTATATAGTCAAAAAATAAAAAGTATTTATAACCTGTCAAAGAGCATATAGCAACGTTTCATAAGGTCTGAGTATACAATAATTATATGTATATTATTATCGCTTTACACTATACTCGATCCCTTATAAATCTCCAAACTTCCTACCCGAAAACTAAACTTCTTCCCAATTACCATTAATTATACACATCCAGCGAATTCAGGCCGTGAACACACACACACACACATACATACAATATCGCGAAACACAAAAACTTTCCTTTCGAACTTTGCCGCAACCGCACCTATATATATGAAAGAAAAAGAAGAAAAGACCAAAGGAGCCGAAACATAAGTCTAATTGAACGCCATCAGCGCGCGAACCTCCGCACTTTGCATTAAAGCTCATCGCCCAGCTTATACACTTTCTCATTTGCATCTCTACCAATAAAAACCCTATCCTCCATCTCTCTCTCTTACTCGTCGCGAAAGTACAGCCGCCCTTATTAATGTACGCGCCGGCGACAAATTAACGCGCGTTTTAAATCCAATCCGCGTTGAAAGGTCGGCCTCTCTCTCTCTGTATACGTACAGAGCTGTTTTGCATTTCTCGCGCATTCGAGGCGTAAAATATTAAAGTCCGCCTCGGCGCTCGCGTCCGGCTCAGTATTCGCGCGCATACGTTTCGGTGCGAGCGCGCGTATAACGTTCGTGCGGAGAGTGAGGGAGGAAGAGAGAGAGTGAGAGAGAAGACTCTTTCTCGTTTGCTTAAATCATGCAAGCGCGCACTTTGTGCAATAAGCGAGAGCCGCGTGGTGCGCGCTCAAACTGGGTGTTGGCTTTTTGAGGTTTCGTTGAGTATACATATATATATATATCCTTTTGCTTATGCGGAGATAAATTTGTATTGTTGCGATTTGTTTGAAAGATTGAAGGTATATTAGTTGTTTTTATTTATTAATATATACAATGTAGTTTAAGAGGTATCAATATATAATTATATCTTATATATACAAAAAATTTATTTTTTAAAAGTAACTCAAACAAATAAAATATCTGTATATAATAAGTATATAATTGTAAATGGAAAGTCGTTCTGAAAAGATATGAACCTCCATCATTATTGTTACAGAGCTTATGAGATAGAATAAAATCACGGTATAATCATATCAACGCCAATACATGCTTACTCTTACATAAAAAAATATAACTTTCCAACTCTCCGCGCTATACACTCGTGCTTATATGCGAGCGCACGTACAATATAAGGAAAAAGAGCTTATACATCTGATATTTCCATTTCGCGTCTAAATATTCAATCTCTCTATCTCTCTCCCTCTCTTTCGCCGACATTCATACGCTTATGTATCCAACGCCCGTGATATTATAGCCTTGCTCTCTCTCTCACCATCTGTATATATATACTTACTTATATACAGTACCTATATACACATCTCTACAGAGCCAACGCTTGGAAATCCTCGGCCGCGCGCACTTTGCCGAGTTTACATTTAAATGTAAAAGTGCCGGCGCACCGCCGCTATGTATACGTATATACACATACACACACACATACATATATACACCGTCGCTGGTGCTGTTTTGCATTCGAAAGCTCATGATTGCCTCTGAGCTTTGCTTTTGACGCTATATACTTCGCGCTCGCGGATGGATTTATATATATATATATATATATATATATACCTACGCAAGAACGGCGAGAGGGTGAGAAATAGAGCAGAGTGAGAGAGAGAGAGAGAGAAAGAAAGAATCTCTCCGAGAGTCGCACAAACGGAATGGAGCATTATATTCCAGGTTTGAGTATAGTGCTGGAGAGAAAATTGCTCGACGCGCCATTTTCGTTCGACGAGAGCACGCAGAGCATCGCAGGCGCACGACGCGATGAAGCTTTTACGTGACGGATTATTGCTACGGCCGAGTGATGTAGAGGGAAAATTGCATTGCACATAGCGTGTAAATATTTATATGTACCAGTCGTCTGGTATAAATCAGCTGTATATGCAATGTGTAAAGGGCGAAAATGAGGTTTTAAGTGTATGTACGTGTGTGTGTGTGTGTATACGAGACGTTGAAAAATGAGGCGAGCCATGCGAAAATCGCCCGCGTCTTTATATAGGGAAATCCGAAACGTTGATGGAGTAGAGTTACTAGCTATGAGTATATATATATGTATGGAAGGTATGCGCGAGTACGCGTGATTTACGTCGTTAGAGTAGGTTCGTTCAATTTGCGTGCCGCAAGAGCGCGAAAGAGAGAGAGAGCTTGTTAAAGCTGTTTTTCTTTTCCATTATACGTTTGATTATTTTTGCATGAGAGGTAATGGAAATTTGTAATTAAATTTGACGTTAGATTGTTCGTTGAGTGTATTAGTAGCCTTAGGTGGTGTTGAAGGTTCGATCTATACGCAGTTATAGTAACCACATTATATCAGGGTATACCTATATATGGTACAAAATTATTCGCAATCTAAGTAACATACTACACCCAAGGTTCATGTATGAAAAATTATTTTCCGTATATACATTTACGCAAAATTATGATAGCTTTCACTACACCAGAATATATAAATAACATCGTTGCAGGCCATTAGCATATAAAAACCATTTTATTTTCGCACCTTTAATCCAAACCCTCGCAGTCCTAAATTACATAAACAATCCATCACCCCGCTCTATTTTAAATCACATCGTCCGTCCTTTCTTTGCTTACATGTATATATACATTCCAAGCGAATGGAATATATCCTTACATGAATTCCATCAGCTGTGTGCACTTTGCTTATATATAAGGACGAGTATAATATGTATATGTATATATATATATATATAGACAAAAAGGAACAATCGGGGAGCATCCACACGCGTAATTCCTCGCGCGCGCGTGTATGATAGATCGAGATCGCGGACCCAAGCGCTCGAGTTCCATTATATTATACGAGCGCTGCGGAGACGTTGCTGCATTATTGAGCTGGCAATTTCCCGGATATATAGCGCCAGTGTCGTTGTCCTTATAACCCTTGTTCGCGGTAGTAAGGTATATAGTGGTGTTGTCGTATACTTGTTATACTTATATAGGTATAGTAGACTCGGAATCGGGTGATCGAGTGAAGGTACGTGAGTTTTTTTCGTTTTTATAATGCTGCGTTTGGGAAAATTGTTTGATAACCATATATAAATGTATAATGGAACTGTTATGGTATTTTGTTACAGGTGTAAAATTTGAAAAGAATATCCTTGGTGTAAGTGGAGCGGTTGAAGAGTAATGAGAGGAAAATAGAAACGGGAGAATTAAGAAAATTAAGAGAGATAAAAAAATTACATATGAAAAAACGACAATTCGACAGAGTTGCTATTCAGCGACAATGAGACGAGATTCTCTATGAGAACTATAAAGCAAGGCTTGAGTGAGCGAATGTTCCGTTCCGAAATTTCGGAGTCGAGCAGAATACCTTGGCGTGAAACATGGGGGATGAATTTTCTGACTCGCTGATTGTTTAGCAGAAGAAGAAAGGTAAATCAGATGGATTGCAAAAGAGGTTGCCAGCCGCTCGTTCCTCTTCTCGCAGGTCAAGGGTGCGGCCCGTCGGTTAAGCGCAGCGACGGCAAATTTCTCCGAAGCTCTTGAGGTGAGCCGAAGCGTTACATTACGGAGAAAATTCGAAAAATCCAGACGTTCGTTCCAAAAAAGGAGAAAAAAATCGTAAAATAATTGCGGATTGTTGCAGATATCGTATTCTTATAATTTTTATATCTATATAACATAAAGATAAGATTTATTAAAAATTGGCGTAAATTATACAAACAGTTTTACTTTGTAATCCGTTTTAGTATAATTTTTACTCGAAAAATTGCTTGCTTCCATATAGTAATATAAAACATCATGATTGTATTCAAAAGTATTGTGTACAAAAGATAAGATATTTAAAATTCGTTCAAAAATATCTTTAGCATTAAAAACGAACTTTTATACTAGCATTTATACTTAAACTTTTAAAACCACTTAAACACACATATAGAAATTCCGTTCCCATTTCATTTAAAATTATGTGAACAGCAATTTAGAGCTCGTAAACTGTTTTCGAACCCAGTATACACACATTTACCACGTGAAACCATTTGTCCAACTTTTAAAAATTTCACATACAACCTAACGTAACTACAAACACACATATATACACATATACAACAGCCACACAAAAGAAAAGAACACTATATCCATTAGCCAGCAGCATACAGTAGCGTATCGCGAAAGACTATCGGCAAAGCGAAAACCCGTTGACACGACAATCGGCAAGATCTATCTCGGCTTGCGTACAAACGCGTATGCAAATTGCGGGCTAATGCACCGACTGTTCGCGTAACGCGATACGACTTTTAAGCAGCGGACGGCTGGTGTAATCGCGTCGCGGAACGGCCGAAATTTCGTTTAGGCAAATGGAAATGCACGCTTCGGGTATATATATATACGCGTGTGCGACGACGACGACGACGACGACTTTGTGCGCGTTATGTGTGTGTTACACGAGACGAGTGCACAGAGAGTATACTTATACTTTTGCGGTCGCTCAAATCCATTTGCACGTGGTGTCTTGTGATGGAGGAAGGAGATTATGGTAATGATAAGATCGGGGATTGATTATAGATGTTATGGTTAGTGCGGTGTATATATGTTTTACAATGCGATGTGATGGAAGATATATCGATGTATGTATTATAATTGTGAAATGGTCAATGGTAAAAATGAATGTATAATATACAGTCACTGTGAGGTCATAGAATATAAAATTGAAATGAAAATACTGTAAAACTAATGTTACGTCCACGTAACCTTTTATACATTTGAAAGAATAATAACGGAATTGTTTATATACTTAATATATTTTTTAATGTAAATACATCTAATACATCTTACAGACCATTACCCATTGAATCTAAAAAAAAAAACAATAATTTTCATACACGCCCAGAAACCGCAACACAAACCTCGCGCACGCACCAACTGCATGTATACATTCATGAACCACTCATATAGCCATCAAGATCATCAGCATCCAACATCTATCCCTATATACATACACATATAGATGTATACACACATCCATTGGCTAATCCCTTGAAACAGGACCTGTTAGGTCGCGCGCGTCGTCGAGCAAACTGCCCTTGCCGCTTTCGCGATTCTTATCTTATCTCTCCCTCTCTCGCGCCCCTTTTCTTTTGGTCCATATGCTGACGCTGAAAGTATATGAGGTGGGGGGCTAATAAGCGCCTAATAACCCACGGGGCCTGTCGCTCGGCATTTTTCTTCCTCAACGGTCGCGCTGGGAATTCGGCCGTGAGCTACTATATATACTGCGCGTACGTCGACGATGATCGATCGATCGGTGCGAGAGTAGTTTACGGGCACTTGCGCGAAATCGGATATACGTCGAAGAGAGAAGGAGGGGAAATAAGGTGTAAGTTGTTATGAGGGGTTTTTTTCGGGAATCTGATCTGGTTTTCTCGAGTGGAATGGAAATGTTGTGTGTTTTCGGAATTTTTAGTGTGTTTTGAGGTTGAAGAGATCTGAAGACAAGAGATGATGTAGGAGATTATATGTTTCGTTTTTTGAAGTTTTAGAGGTACATGTGAAGATATAATAAAAGTTTTTTGAAACACGTGAAAGTTTAACGTGCTTGACTGAATCGAGTACAAAACCATATACATTTAAATATCGTAAATAAAATTCAATTTACACGTGAGTTTCGAAACACTTCGTAATTATAAAATCATCTCCAGCCCAAATTTCCTTACCTATATAAAGTACCCTCGAAACTCTTCAACCCTATCCATATCTATATATACCCTCCCTCAAAAAAAATCACTCAATTTGCCAGCACTCTCGCCAAAAATTCTCTCTCACACCCCCTTCTTCATATCCTCCCTTCGCCCCAAAAAAAAGAACTCAAAGCGCAAAAATCTCTATGCAAAACGCAAACTCATCCTTCCTTTCTCCACTGCGTACCTCCTCTCTCTCCTCCTCTCCACTGCTATATGCATTAGACTACTCGCTGAAGTCGCGCCAAGCGAAACCACCCCCGCCAAAAATGTCGCCTCTATCCTCTCTCTCTCTCTCTTTCTCTACCACCCCCTCTCTCATCCTCTCCTCTCACCCCTTGCTTCCAGCAAGCGCGTAATTTATTCGCGCGGCTCGTTAAAGTTTTACAAGTCGAGCACGTAAAACGCGCTCGCGCGAGATTGCTAGAGAGAGAGAGAGAGAGAGAACGCTCTTTATACAGCAGTGCGCTATGTCGCTTGCTGCTGCTACTGCTCTCTTTCTCCTCTCTTTCTCTCGCGACAGAAAATTATGCAGATGGCGGAGAAAAGCTTTGATAAACACGACAGTCTCTGATCGTTATGCAGATTCGTGCCGCTGTAAAATGGCGGCAATCTCTCTTCCTTTGCTTCTCTTTTGCTTTCTCTCTATATACTCGCTCGCTTCGTTCGCTAGCTATATACCCACCTCCCCGCTTCTCTCCATTCTTCCGCCCTCCGCTTTTGCAATTTTCGCACCCCGACTGCTACTATACGCACGAGCTGTACACGTACACCCCCGCGTCGTTGCTATATATATACTGCCTCTTCCCCTACTCGAGCGCCTGATTTTCACACCCCGGCGCGGCTGGAAAGAGAGAGAGAGAGGAATCAGCGCTATAGGCGGGGAGATGCTGCGCGCGTGCGTGCGTCTGGTGCTTTGCTGCTATGGCTATCTTACTATATATATATATACACTCACGTAGCAGTGCTCGTATGTATATATATGTATGCTGCGCGCGATTTCATTGGATAGTCGAGGGGGAGCGCTTTAAGATGCGATATCTTCAACGAGAGATGGTGTCGTGCACCCTCAACGTATATGTATATATATATATATACATTGTGGAAATCGTTTGCTGCACAGTGGATGTTGAAGTGTTCAGAGGGGCAGAATTATATTGGCGCGTGCGCGATTTTGTAGAGCGCTAAGTAGCTCTCAGCTATGTGTGCGAGAGAAAGACAGAGAGAGGATGGTTCTCGAATTACCGGTGTTGGCTTTCGATCGGGCGCGTTGAGTTATGGAGATGCGGTGTGTGCGATGCTTCTTTTTTTTCCTTGTGTTTGCGTTTGGGGTGTGAATTTACGTATAATATATATATTTTGGGGGCGATACGTTATATTTGAGATACCGTATGGGGTTTTTGGATTAGGAACCTAATTTGTTTATGTATGGGACGCTCATACATTCTAATACCATTTGAAGATTCTTTTCATATGAAAAAAAAAATTATCGAATTTTTTTATCCAATAATGGATTTTTTTTATATCATTCAAAATTCATAAGTGTTTGAATTTATTCAGTTCTCGTATGTATTCTTTTCCTGCTATGATTTTCTACCAAACCACCATAATACATACACACACCTTGTATCAAAAAAAAAAAAAAAAAAATTACATACATTACAACAACCTCATCTGCATTCAATGATAATCTTCTGGAAAACTCGACAGCTAAAACTCTCATCAACAACTATACGTGAAACTACGCGCGCGTACAATGCATCAAGCGAAAATATACAAGAAAAAAAAAACATTATACACCATTGCAATTTAGTCTCTCCTCGCGTAGTTAAACTCTATCCCGCACCTCTCTGTATATATGCGTGCTCGCATATATACGCGTGTTTTATTCATGGCCGATGTTTACACGTGCAAAGGTGCACGCGCGACCAGTACTTAAGCGCGCGTGCAACGCGAGAGCCGCGCTTTTCCCAAGAACTATAGAATATTTTAACGCCTCGGCTAATTGCTCCTACGAGTTCTTCGCGCGTCTACAGTATATATACAGGGGAAGAGAGTCTTAATACGTGCGGCGAATGAAAGTCTTGCTTTTGTATACGGACCCTCGTGTATAGCGCGTGCGAGGCGATCGTTATATTATAGACGGTATAACGTCGAAAGAACGAGTGGTTTTCGGGTGTAAGCGAGCGATTTGAAGCTGGTTGATGCGAATATAAGAAGTGGCGTGCGGAATCGTGGTATTATATTGTATAGATTAGAGGGGATATAATGTAAAATTGAAGTTGGTATATCTATTTCGTGTATTGTACTGTTGCAAAATATTGCTGGCTTTATTATTATTTTAACTGTTAGTAATATAAGTAAGTTACTAAAGATATTTACGAAAATTAATTCAGAATCGCACATTTTTAAATTTCTTATATGCTCCAAAAATGTATAGAGATAAATAATACGGAACACGCATCTGACCAATTTCAACAGGGTTCGACTCCCTTATAAATCAATACTAATTTATGTCTCTTATATAGACGTTTCAAGTTTTATAATTAATACAAAACGACCACGAGTGTACCTAACTTCACGCAATATATCTCTACCCCGAAAATAATTACGTACGAAACAACCTATAAAAGTTAACTTTCCCCTTACAACTAGAAAAAAACTGCGTTCTTAAACTCGCACCCATCGCCGCTCATTTCACTCCACAGTTCTCAAATCGTCCTAAAAACCCACCATAAAGTGATAAACAACCCTTCAATATCCCTCTTCTTTTCCAACCTCACACACACACGCATACACATCTTCCAAAAGAACTCCTTCTCTCTCGCAAAAAACATCTGGCATCGCAAGGTGGCAGACATCATCTATCCCCTCACTCGCACCGAACCCGATAAAACAAATCCAAAACGATGATCATCGTCGCCGCCTCGTTTCATTAAACCTGGCGTTATACCCATCACGTGCTCGCGGCGAGCGCAAAACAACCGCAACGACATCTATACCTATATATATAGGTATATACGCACGTTCCAAACGAAAAAGGAGCACTTTGTGGCCCTGTGCGCGCGTGCGACGATTAATTACGCGCAGGAGCAGCAGCAGCAGCAGCAGCAGCTCTTTCAAATTAATGGCCGGGGGACACGGAGGAGGCGATACCGAAAACTCGATTTATCAAGCGTATATATACGCGAGCTCGAGAGCTGCTATATAGGTATATATAAAAAGAGAGTCGAAGACGACGCGACGCGACGCAAATTACGCGCGCGCATATAGCCGTGAGTCTGCGAGCGCGAGCCGAGCAGCAGCGCGCGATTAGCAGAGGCGTGCGATTGGCGCGGCGCTCCAGGGCGTGGTCTCTCTCTCTCTCTCTCTCTCGTTTGCTCCCTTCCTTCGCGCGTTGAGCGGCGCCGAGAGGTAGGAGCTGCTGCTGCTGCTGGTCTCGAGGAACGTATGTATGTGTGTATATGCATATGTGTAGTATAGACGTACGTGAGGAGTATGGGCCAATTATTATTTAATTACGCTAATTGACGTCTCCGGGTAAGGCCATGCTTCGATATGTATACGGATGTACCGCTAATCCGCCTAACGAGTGGTTATAGAGGAGACGATGTGGTTGTGTATGTATCACGTACACGTATATATGTATGTGTGTCTGTATGGATGGTATTGGTATCGAGGGGGGAATTTCGAGAGAGAGAGAGAGAGAGAGAGACAGCAGCTGGAGGTGGTCTTTGTCGTGAGGTTGTGGAAGACGAGGACGATGATGATGATGATGATGACGGAAAGGTGGACGTTTAGATTGCGAGTGGCTGGATATATCTGCGCGTATAATTTCAGGGTAATGATAGAAATGCAAAAGGCAATCGGTTGATGAGAGGTATGGTGTATATGTAGTGATGGCTGATGGGGCATGGCGGGCGAATATGATATGCGTCTGCGAAGCGGATCTGAAAGAGGTGGTACAGCTTATTCGAATAATCGTTTTTATTGGGGCAGTTTGAGAAAAAGAAATGCTGCGGATGAGAAATTTTAAATGTATATAATAGTCGTTTTAAAAGCACTGTCATATGGGAATAATAATTACCTTTAATAAACTTAGAGGCCACATATAATACACGAACAAATGTATCATCTAAGTATTTCCTGCGTTACTTTCCAAAAAGCGGTACAATCAAAAACCACTTTTCCACAGCATATATACATTCCATCATGAACAAAATTGTCTCCTAAACCTGCACACGCTCACTCTATCGCTAATTAACTTCCATTCACGTCCTTTATGCTCACTGTGTCGAGCATAAAATTGAAACTCAAATCCCAGCGCGTTTCCGTCGCCAAGATTCCCCTCTATATATCACCGCACACGAAACCACATCCCTATATACACGCGACGGCCGCATCGCAACGAAAATTAATTTGAACACGCCGCATATATATAGTGACGAAATGAAAACTGCCGCGTAACGGACGGCAGCATATTTCCTCTCTACTAAAAAAAAAGAAAGAAAGAATGAACGTATTACGCTCGAAAAAAATGTGTTCCGCGCGTGAGCCATATATGAAAACCGCATCAGGAACTTGTCGCTCTCTCCGTGCGACGCGCGCACGCATTCGATATAATAATATATACGTGAAGCACGCACGCGTGCATATACATATATACATGGTAAATCGCGCGAGATTGGCCTGACAGTTTAACTATGACAAAGGCACAATAGAATGCGTCGCTTCCTGAACGCCAGTGTAATTTCTCTCGTTTTTAACCCATACGCGTATACGCATATATAGTATTATACATATATACATATACGTCCGACGTGAAAATCGCATTACTCGTGAGTTGTGTATATGAATATGTGTGCATGGCTTTTTTCGTATTTCAAAATAGGTTGTGTGCAGCGGATATCGCGGACAGTTTAATGTCGCGCGCAAATGATTCTTGATTTCTGTATATAACACGCGCGTGCGCGGTCTCGTTACGTTGAGAGATTGTATGTATATACGTATGTGTGGTTGTAATGATAGTGGAATGTATCATGTTTCGGTATGAGCGTGCAGCAAGCGAGAGGCTTTTGAATGACAAATTGGACTAATTTTTCAGGGAATTTGTCGTGCCCGTTATTTCGCGATTCGTTTGTATATATAGCGGAAAGTTTGTGTGCGAGATATATCGTGGCGTTTTGATGACGTGTAATGTCTTTGTTAGCAATAAATAAGACTTCAATTTGGCTAGTCGGATTATGTGGTTTTGAAAGAACGAGGGTTTTCAAAATTGATTTAGCATGAAAATCTCTAATGACATGTATAACTGAAATAGAAAAGTTTCTGTTTCAAAAATATTAAAAAAGTTATTGAAATACTTAAATAGTACCGGTTAATTTTTTTTGTTTCAATGATGATTTTACAGAACTACTAACTATCGTGTCTTCTTAACTAGGACCTATTTAGCAGTAATGAGGGTGATTTGTTTCACAATTTATAGTAAAAAAAAAAAACTGTTCCCAGACGACTTTTCCCAATTCATTATCTATAACGATCTTAACTATACCTCGCGCGCGTAACTTCCGAAGTATATTTACTCTACTTTTTACATCACCTCTCACATTCAACGTAAAAAAAACCTCAAAATAATCCGTATATCAGCGTATCAGCCATTCGAATTCCAAGCATGTACGACACTCAGTTCTCACGACATCAACTTCATA
The DNA here is from genome assembly GCA_035583055.1 of Torymus tubicola. Lineage (NCBI taxonomy): Eukaryota > Metazoa > Arthropoda > Insecta > Hymenoptera > Torymidae > Torymus > Torymus tubicola. Next base: position 589,414 of record JAWWEQ010000010.1, read on the forward strand.
TTCCCTCCCATCGCACCTGTGAATCTAAGAAAAAGGACAAGGCGACTTCTTCTACTACTATACTATACACATATAGCGTAAACGAACGTTAATGAAACACGTGTACACTTATACATATATACACACACAGACAGGTTGAAAATGACATCCCTGAGCGTAGCGTCGCGTAATGGGTATGCAATATAAGTGAACGCGCGTCGCGCCGCATACCGCTTGTGTTTTTACGATGATTTTCCGAAACGACAAATTTCCATCCTCCTACTACTACCACTATATACGACGTGGTATATAGCGGAGAAAAGAGAGAGATAGAGAGAGAGAAAGAGAGACAGAGAGACCCGCTTCTAAGTGGCCGCCGTTTTGATGACGGTCATTACGATGATGCGCCGTTTCCTGCGGCCCTGACTATATATGTATGCGCGCAGGATACGAAAACTTACACGCGACAGAGGTACCGAGCGTGACATTCGTTTCTTCTTTTCTCCCCTCCTCCCCCCCTTTTTTATTTTTACTTGAATTTCACTTTTTCTTCGTGTCTCTGTATATATGAGAGAGACAGAGAGAGATAGGGACTTTTTATTCAAAGGCGTCGCGTCGCGAGCATTACGCGCGCGTTACTCGGCCTTTATTGCCGCCTTGTCAAAGCAGCCTTGTGTAAAAAGGAAAATGTAATTGATGCAGCAGCAGCAGCAGCAGTGGTTTGCGTGTACGTATATATATATGTATGTAAACGCGACTGTGAAAAGTGCAGTGAGTATGAGTTTCTGTAATTAAGTGGAGGTGGCGAGAGTTGAGAAATGAGAGGAGAAGGTATATAGTGTATTGGTTGCAAAAGTGATCATGTATGATATACACCTGCTGCGTCGTTGTTTTAATGAGTATATATGATTGCTATTGTACATAAATACTTCCACTCGTTATAATTGAAGTTTAAATATGTTTGTTGAGTATATATAGTTGAAGCTTTATGTAATATAAAGTACTACATAATTGTTTATTATTTTTCATAGTGACAGGTTTAAAATCGTACAGTTATTACCCACTAATTCATGTAATTCAGTTTACACTATATTTTTAATTTTGAACAGTCGTATGAGACATATGTACTACAATTTTCAAAATCATGCTTACGCGCTAAGAGGTACCTTTAAGCTTACACACAGTTTCTAAAAATAATACCTAAAATGTCACATTAAAACGCGATTCCATAATAAATGTAGTACAAATATAAATACAGCTTGTTACATTATTCCACTTGACAATAGGCATAATCAGCATTAAAGGCGCACAAAAAGAACGCGCGCGCGCGCAAGAATTTTTTTCCATTTTAAAGCTATAGTATATATATACGAGAGCGAGATTACGTACTGTAAATAATAATAGGCGACGTTAAAAACGAGTAAAAAGTATTTCCTTTATACTCTGTGTCGGCGTGCGTGCGATTAGCTTACGTCCGGTCGCCAACGTGGTACATACACGTATACGTATGTATAGTCGACAATAACAGAAAAAAATGAACGAGCTCTCTCATCGTATATAGACGAGAGACATCCGTGTTTGATAATATTCACTTGTATGTAGCATAAGATTAAACGATCGAGCACTTATTTGACGAGTTTGCGCGATGTATATATACTTAGGTTCACGTATAAACTTCACGAAATCATTAGCGCGAATAGACGCCATGATATATATATACCTGCATGTCTACAGGGTGAATGCGCACTTTCGCGGAACTGATGCATCTTCCAACTTTATAATTACCCTCTGAGGACAATCCAAGTATAGTATACTCTCGCAGAGAAACAATTAAAATCTCCTATATAATACAGTGTGCATGACATATTCCACGAAGAAGAATACATTGTCATATAGGTATAGATATAAACACATTGCATGAGGAAAAAAAAAGAAAACATACGTGTATATATATTATATATGCTCATCGTATATACTTACTTAACATCGCGCTAACAGGCCGCAGCAGCGTCCGCGCGGGGCGCATATATATTGCGCAACAGCCTCGTTTACACAGAACATTATTGTCGCAAATATGTCATTACCGTCGGAAATCATCGAGCCGTTATATACCTAACTATCTACCTACCTCTATATCTCTTGAATTTTCCGAGACCGCCTACACATAGCTACTACTACTACTACTACTGCTCCAGCGGAAGTCGTCGGTATATAACCATGATGCGCGTCTGCGTATATATATTATACGTCATCGCATCGCCGGAAGGCGTCGGTCGGGACACCCTCGTAAAAGGACACCGACGAGACGTATCTTTGTTTTCGCGCCGCGCCAGCGCAGGAAGACCCTTTCGCGGCAGAGTCCTTTTCAAAGAGTTTTTGTTTCGGGTTATTTATATATATGTTTGTCTATATACATATATATATACACTCGTATATAGTCGTGCGGGTAAAGTGTGTCGCGCGCGCTCAAGGGAGAGAGAGAGAGGTAATTTTGGTACGTTAGCGAGTTTACTCGCGGAAACGCGGAGATTTTGCGGTGGGTAAGCCGGAACGGATTTACGTAAGTGGACGCGTGAGGATCGTTGCACGAATATAATATATAAGGTGCACACGCGCGCGTTACATGCGCGGAGAGGTTCGTTTATTGAAGGAATTATTATAGGCGAACGATGCTTTGAAATATTTAATTGGATTATGTAAAAGGAGAATATGAGGATTTTGCTTATATATGTGCGTGTGGGTAATGCCGTTTGAAATGTCAATTTATGAGGCTTTGTTTAACCTCATGTTTTTCTGGCAATTGATTCGTAAGATTGACGTTACTTCTTCTCTTCGCTTATTCTTTTTTATATTTCTAGTCTAATGACGTTAATGGCGTTCTTCGTTACTTACGTTTGTCGGTTACATTGACTTATGATTGAAAAATTGTAAATTGTTTGACGAATTTTCGAAAAATTTATAAACACAACGTATATAAAGATAAGCTTATTAGTTTATCTATATTTCTTATAAGATCTAATAAATATACAATATTTTATAAATTCAAATCTGAATTAAATAATCTCTATATCTATACTTTTTTATTACGCGCATGCAGTGCAAGTACAGAAACGACGTTCTTTTTAAAAAAACAATATTGCATCAACGAACACGCTTTCCTAAAAAGACTCATAACTTTCCAATATGCAAGGAAAATCGAGTTAAACCTTCTGCACACCTATATTCATATCCACATCACACACACACACACACACACACACACACACACATACATACACTCACATTCACCTCGTTCACAAAGAGACTCGTTATACGCGAAATCGCAGCTCGTAAAATCGCACAACCGTCGAGATCCTCCTCTCTCAAACGTCTATCTATCTCTCCTTCGAATGCGCCCAAGTGCGGGATAACGAGCTAAGCTATATATACATATATACTATACCTCCACCTCTTCTCTGTCTTTCGAGATAGAGGCGGCGAGAGGAGATAATAATATAATTCGATTGGCGAAGAGAGCGAACGGAGCAGCAGCGAGCCAGTCAATAAAGAGCCTCCTTCTCTCTCCTTCTCCTCTCCATCTCCTCTCCCTCCCTCTCCTCACTCCCTTTAATCACGTTACTTCGTTATCGCGTTACCCCGTTGGCGTGATACCGCGGGCCCGGAATATCAATTATAGTGATTAGCCAAGACGCGCGCGCGAACGCCTGAACTTCCATCGACGCAGCCGCGAGCTTCATGCGCCGGTAGGAAGACGCGCGCGCGCGCGCGCGTGGCGAATAACACCTTTTGTGTCCGCGGTGGTGAATTAGCGAACCTGCTGGGATATTCGTCGCCTGGCATTTCAATCACTTTGCGGGGAGTTTGCGCCGTAATACGTGCGCGTAGTTGCTGCTCCTGATAGAAGAGGAGGAGAAGGAGGAGATGGAAGGTGTAGGGAGGAGAGTGAGAGAGAGAGAGAGAGAGGTTAGCGGAGGGTAACCGAGGCGAAGTTCGGATCTGTTTGTCTGCATAGCCGATCGGAGACGTTGCGAGAGGGAGAGAGAGAGAGTTTGGATCAGTATATAGTAGCGCGCGTACAGGGCTTTGATGAGGATGAGGGGGGAACAGGAAGAGGAAGTTGATTGTCGAGATTGACGGAGAGTGAGGTGAGAATGATATTGCGAGAATGTTGGTAATTGCAAGTGATTGGTAAAAATTAGAGCGGTTTGATAGCGATGTTTTTCGTTTTTCTTATGAAGATTATTTTACAGGTTGAATGTATTTCTTAATTTTGAGCTGTATTGTTTATATTTGTGGGTTTACGAAGAAAGGGGCGAATATATAAATACATAAATAAGAAATTCAAGGGTTTCAAACATCTGATAAAGAAATACTGACAGTACTACGAATTATTTTTTAACAGTTCAAATGGCCATGGTTTTTGCGTTATGTATATTCCTTCCATATTAAACAAATTGTACAGGATACAAATTGATAATTATCGAAGCGAACAAAAATGAGGAAGGTGAGTCGATACTTCTTTAATTTACAATATATTTATAGTAGTTTTCACATATTGTGCAAAACGTCATTTAACGGTTAGTTTATATAACGTTTGCGTACTTTAAATTAGCATTTTAAAGCTATACAAAATTATAATATTGCTTTATTTTTCTGAAATTACGAGAAATGCACTAATATTATTGTAAACAACAAAAAAAAGGAGAAGCATTATCGGATTTTTTGAGTGTTTTGGAAAAATGCTTGGTAGCAACGAGTTCCAGTTCTGAGAACCTGCGAGTCGAGCGCATGGAGACAGTGCTCCCCATTCCACCAAGCGGAGCAAACAGCTCGAGTGAGCAGTACCTCATGAGTCGAAGAGTCGAACGAACCTAACCGCGGATGGTTTGTAGAGCCGATTGGATTCGACGCCTCCGATTGGTTGCTCGCGAATGATTTTGGGAGAGACGAGCGCGGAAGCAGCCCTCCGAAATTCAGTCGAGTTCGTATAATAACCGTGTGCGCGACGGACGATCCCCTTATGTGTATTCCACGAAACTCAGTTACTATTTTTTTTAAATACTTTTTTCTTACATTACTATTTCATATTTTTACAATTGCATGATAATAACGAGATCTTTTTTATAACTTATAACTCTTATATGTGAGTCTCATCATTATCGAAAGTTCTTATCCCATTACTTATTATATTTTTTACTTGTAGATAATTTAAAAAATTTGCAATCGTTTTAATTATTAGAATTAATTCAAAATTATTTCTTTTTTATGTCCCGAAAAGAATAAACCAGTTTTCTCAGTGTAAAGGCCAAAAGCTCAAGAAAAACAATACTCAAAAAGTGTGCTTTCAAAAATATTTTCAATCTTTTTAAGACATAAAAGAGAAATAATTTTGGAAATAGGTCATATATACATACTTACGTCTCTAATAACAACAACAACACCGCACATATCATGTAACAAAACTACTGCACTATCATTGAATCACTTATTTTTTAATGTTCAATAACATACCATTCTTCCATACACTAGTAAACAATCAAAAGTGAAAGTCTATATACGCTCTTATAACAATCCTCTCTCACACGACTTATGAAACATCGAGGCAAATCGAACGTAGCCGCGCGCGCGTATATAGCAAACAGTGCGGAGGAATATCGAATAATTCACAACGCACGCAGCAGCACGTGTACGCCATGCTAATCAAAGCGCTCATGCACGTATACAGACATACACACATCTATACACACGCGACTATAACTCAATCCCCTAAGTAGGTACATTCGAAATCGAGTTTTCCCGGTAAATCCGAACAATCGACAGTCCCATCAATTCACGCGCTCTCCGCTGTATATCTACACACACACACACACACACAATCCCTATAACACGCACGCTACATCATCGTTCGCGCTCCAGTAGGTGACGAAACTCGCGCGCGTGCACACATACATACATACATACACATCGTATACAATCACCCGCGTCGTCGTCGTCGTCGTCATTATCGAAATCGCGTCTCTAATGCATTCTCCTCGCGCACGAGAAGCGCACTCGACTATAAGAAGAAACGCGCCTGAATTCGCTACGGTTTCGTGATTCGCATCAATTAGGTGGGTATTATAATGCGAAATCGGACGGCGCCTCAGGGTGTGTATAGCTACATGTATATAGCGTCGCAGCTGTCTTTCTCTCTCTTTCTCGCATGCGTACGCGTATATATATGTACTCTCGCCCTCGGCATTGTTAACAATTAGCGCTAACCAAGCGTTAACGGCCAGCGTGCGCGAGAGAGAGAGAGAGAGAGAGTTCTAATTGACAGATTCAATTCCACACCGGTCGGCCGAGCGACAATGGTCGTCCTATTGTACATGTGTTTTGTACATATGTATACCACCTACTGTGCGCGGTAATGTGTGTGGGTTTCCAGAGGTGGTATAGACTGCGCACAGTATATAGGATTTTTCTCTCGTTTACTCCATTTGCGGAATTTCTCCGGGCACGGTTAATTGGCGCGTCTGAAGTGTGAGAGGGAGGATGGGGGGTTGAGTGCGTTCTGAGCGGTGTGTTGAGTGGATGAACGTAATGGATATATATATAGTTGGGGATTGCTGATAGTTAGTGGGTATTATTTACTATGATCTATCTGTTTATCGGTTTGTTAAGAAACTATAGCGGTATAATATAGTCGAAGTGAATAAATTTATTGCATTTTCGGTTGCTCTCTCAATTGAAATAATATAAAAAGAAATGAATCTATAAATTTGTATTACCGTAAAATGGAAAAATATGATAGCAGTGAGAGGAGTGTTTATAGATATATATCTACAAGAAAAAAATAAATATTGTTGAAAATTCATGTAATGAAGAAAAATTCCAGTAATAATTAAAATCTAGTATTTGTTCTGTGAAAAATATTTTTTACATAAACTATAAATATAGAAGTTTTGTATTGACGTCACGAGAAGTCAAAAGGTGAACTCGAAAACGTTTTAAGTGCAAGAGAAAATTCAGAATAATCTAACAATTCGTTTCCTACTTATTCAATAACAACCAAATTTATATATTCAACGAGTGGATTATAATTTTTCAAGCATATCAAAATAAAAATCTGTCAATAACTTAAAAGTTTTTCTTATAAAATTCATTTGATTGAACAGTATTTTCACAAGTTGTACAAAGTTGTATTACTTTAAAAATATTCTTTTCTTGTATATTCTATCAATTTATTTTCCTCAATTTATCATAATAAAGATATAGTTATAAATACAACATATATATATATCAAATTATTTATCACTTCCAACAACATAATGTTTAATCCAATTCAACCTCAAAAAAAAAATAAATATAATTCTCTCTAACAATTACATCACACACACAAATCCAGCGCAGATGTAGAAACATAAATTTTCATCATCTCGTTCCCATTAACGACCAAATCGCGCGCGTGACTGCCGCAAACCTCGAACAAGACATCAAAAACTAATTCCCCGCGAAAAAAGCCAACGAAAGAACATACATACTAAACCCCCCACGCTCGTCACCTTTTAACAGGATCAGCCATATGTTGGTAAAAAATGAAAACCGCGCGCGTGCCATGGCTTTTCCCTAAAATAAAGAACCTATATATATATATAACATATAGATATATATATACATATACTCGCTCGTGCCGTCACGGCGATTTCGCGATTCCTCAAATCTGCCGCGCAAACAAGCCGCCCTCCCGTACACAGCCGTCCATTGTTCCACTCCTCTGCCGGCGTATTAAGGGATGAATTATATCGCCGAATCAAAATAATTCGATGGATAGGGTGGAGAAAGAGAGTGTATACACGCCCGTGCGTGTCGGATCCACATGAAAGGGGGTCACGCGCCGCTAAAACACCGAATGAATCTCTCTCCATCGTTTTTTCGGCTCCCCCTCCCTATATAATACCGAACGACGACTTTATAGCTATATATATATATATATATATATATTGGGTATGGCGATGCGACGGCGGTAAAAGTATCGTCCGGCTTTTGAAAATTTTGTAGAACCGCGCGGAAATCTAATCTTTTTTTTTCAAAGGGAAAAACGAAACGCATTGTCGCGCTTTCAAGCGATCGATCGATTATATTATATATCTATATACGTAGGAGAGGGAAGTAGGAGGGATTGATTGATGAAAAGCGCGACGGGAGGGGACCGAGTAAGCGCACGCGCGTGTGTTTATTCGTTCGACTTGATTCCTTGCAGGCAGGAGCTGCGTGATGTCTATGCGCGGTTGTATTACTTAGCCCGAAGGCAAATCGACGCTGTGATTTGGAATGCGTCTATATATATATATATATATATATATGTGGATATGTACAGGAGGATGAAAGGCTGATAGAGTGGAAATTGTGCGCACGGTGTGAGTGTGTTACGTGTAAGAGAGGAATTAGTGCGCGTCGAGAAAGGGAGAGAAAGAAAGAGGCAGTGTTATAAGGTGACGACGGGTATAAGTGGATTGATAGGATTGATTGTGGAAATAACTTTTAAATATGGATCAATGTCGTATACGAATTTTATTGTAGAAATATTTTTGTAAAGTATAAAAAAAAATTTGACTTTTTGTGCGAGTTATAAGGGGAAAAATTATCAGTAAATTTTACATTACCGACAGTTGATTCGACTCTAAAGTCTCAAGTTCGTTTTACTTTCAAAAATATCGGTAGAATTTCCACTTTGAAATGTAGTTTTCGGAAAAATGAAATTATTACTTCACTAATGTATATACAGTTGATTTTACTATTTTATTTTTTCCGTGAAGAAACTATTTCATAAAAGTTTCCGTAGAGTAATAGTATAATCATGATTTCGTAGAAACGCTGCGCAACTAAAGAACCAACAGAAAACCCTTATATTTCGATAGAACATAACACGAATCCACTGAATAATTTCTATTTCCCCCAAAAACAGTGGCGACATAAGTTTAACAACCCAAAATCAGCCCATTTATTCATATCCATACAATAATCGTCGTACAATAGCTTATTACACTTAGCACCAGCCCCTTTTAGCCAAAAAACTATATGTAACTATTTCGCCGTCGTCGCATTAAAGAGCCTCTCGTTTCTACACAAGCCAACACCAGCCGGTGTGAGCTCGCTCACGCGACGTAAATAGACGACCATATAGACAATTCGGCGAGAATTCTACGAAAAAACAACCTGCACACGCGCATTTATACATACATATATATATATGTGTGTGCGAAAAAAAAATAGAAGTCAGTCGCGCGCAAGCGACTAACCGAGAAATAGGCGAACCAACAGCCCCGTAATTTCACTGTGGCTGTGCTTTTTTTTACTATATATGTATGCTCTCGCACATATACACACGCGAACGAACGGCTCTAATTGAAAAGGCGAAAATAAACAGGCTGCTGTTGCTGCTGACTAGCGCACGCGACCTATTGTTCACGGCTAATTTTGCCTTTCTTCGGTCTCGAATATATATAACAGAGAGAGAGCGCGCATGCTCAAGAAGTGCACAATGTGCAGCAGCAGCAGCAGCACGCGTTTCTTGGTTTTGTGGAGGCCGCATTGAGTGAGACTATGAGGTTACTAGCTTCTTTCTTTAGGCGATGAGAAGAGACGCGTGTTGACGCGCGACTGGTTCCTTTTTTTTATAACAGGAAACCATTGAATTGAATTTAATAGGATCGATTTTTTAGTTCAGTCGCGTGATGCGACGCGTGGTTTTGTTTGTTCACGGTGTATATTGTGGTGGTGGCGAATTGTACATAAGCGAGGTGGTGAACTTTTTAGTTTTTTCTTTTTTTTAGAGGGGAATTTTGTTAATGTGCCGATTTGCTAGGTAAGTCGATAATTATGTGTTTCCGTTGGAAATTGAAAAGTAGGAATCTATTAGGAGCGAACGCTCGGGGTTTAGGATGATTTTGGAGAATTTAGAAAAAGCGAAGTTTCAGCGCGTTTAAGCTATTAGTTTAATGTGTAGGTTGTTTAGAATAGGAAGGAAGAATAGAGGTGATGTTTACTACGTCTGCTATATCTGCTACAAACATATGATTGTATACATTATTTTTCTTTTTACGTTACGATTATTTTTACTTTTTTATTTTTTATATTTTTTTATATAATTTAAGGAAATATTAATTAATTTTATTAAGTTAATTGTTTACTAATTAACAAATACTTCGAATTTTCTTTACTTTAAAAAAAAAAAAATAGGAAAAACAAAAACAAACATCCAAATTTTCATATACCACATATGCTCCAAAACTCCAAACCACCCTGCTTCGAAGCTTTCCCCACCTATCACATTATACTTCCAAAAAATCCTCTTCGTACATATAAAAAAAAGGCGTGCACAGGCCTGTATATCTATACATATACAACACACGCTACGTCGACTCCTAACGCGTGTCAGGTGGCGTGCGCGGCTGGCGCACCGAATCACGACAATAGCTCAATCCGAGATGAAAATCCGTCGCCGGATAAATCTCCCATTCAAATTCATCGCCTCGCTGCCCCCCTCTCGAGTATGCATTCGCCCTTCTCTCTCTCTCTCGACTCTCCTAAGTACCTACTTAGTTGCACATTTGGGTTGAAGTGGCTCCCGGGTGTCGGCGCGACACACACATAGGGAGACGTATCGCCTGTACGATTTTTAGTTCGCTTATCGTTACCTCGCAATCTTAATCCACGTGAACGGACCATATCGTTGGATGAGAAAGTATATATATATATATATAGATATGCAGTTATGGTGTGATTGTGCTGGTATATGTATACCTGCGGTGTTATATGGGTAGATGAGGAGGGATTGTCTAATGTAGTTGAAAAATCGATGTGCTTTGGTGGCTAAGGAAGCGAAAAGGCTTTTTTTATGGATTGAAGTGGTCTGTGGTTTGAGGCTTGATATTGGCTAGATTGTCCTTGGTTAAAATACAATTTGGATTTCATGATTTACCCTTGCATTTACAAAATCATGTTTCAAAAAAGGTTTACAATAAAAAGAAAATAATATGCATGTGTAAAGAGAAATGGTTACTTGAATTTAAGAATATATTCACTAATATAGTCTTAAATATACAAGTAACTTTTCTTTCAGCATATAAAATTCATTTTCAATGTCTATATATGCGTTAAAAAATACCATTCACTTTTATCAATCTGCGTCGTTGAACGTAATAGTGAATAACTCACCCTTTCCTCTCCCATAAACACAATATTCAAGTCTCCTAAAACACGCTTCCACCCTTCCACCGTCGAATAATCCACGATCATTTCGCGCTCCACACACACACTCACTCTTTATACACTATCAACCGCACGTATATATACGCACATACACCTCTTGCCCCTCTGCTACTGCATTAAGATCTTGTGAGTTCTCCTAAAAACAGAACCACCACCATCGTCGTAGCTAGCAACAGGGCGGCGGCTCCGCTCACACACAGCTTCTCTATGCCGGATTCGACGCAGGTAAGGTATATACCGAGCTATACGTGACACGGTTGGTAAACGTGCGCGCGCGTACCGAGCTGAGCAAGAGAGAGAGAACGCCGCTATATATACTAGCCGGCTTTGTTAAGCTCGGATTCTGAGTGCCTTTGATACGTGTACTTGCACGCTAACTAACCAACCTAAGCTTCGTCGTGTATAATGGCGCGGCGCGCGTGCAAGAGAGAGAGAGAGTTCTACGTATAAACGCAAGAGCTATATACTATATACGGATATACGGAGACGCGAAACCGAGAGAGAGAGAGAACGATAACTAACATGGAGAAGAGAGAGAGAAGGATATACGTAGGAGCACATTTTCGCCTGGGAATTGAATTTCCCGGGTAATTTTAATGCCATTGCGGTTGCGCGCGCGCGCACGGGCTCGGTGTATATATGTCTGAAGAGGGTGACTAACAACGCATCGGACGAACTTCTCTGCCGCGCGAACGCTAATACGTCTACAGTATATATATATACGTGTATGTATATGCGAATACGTCGTTGTACGTGTGTATTATATGTTTATGTATATATATACACCCATACATATAGCTCTTTTACCGAAAGCTAGAGCTGTGCTTATACGTGCAGTATATACTCGTTGCCGTCGTTCCCCTTTTGTCGAGACAACGGTGTCTTCGAGCTGTGCTCCGAAATCTAGTTTGGCTGATGACGTTATATATCGAGACGCGTGCGTTGTTCTGCAATGTCTATGTGTATATATACTTGCGTGGGTGAATATATATATATATATATAAGGTAGAGGGGAATGGTACCGTTGATAGGGCTAAATAGACGGATGGATAGATGTATACCGCCCGGTGATATAAAGGATAATTATCAATGGATAGATCGGAGTAATTGAATCGGATCGAAGTGTATGTTTGATTTTGAGAAGCTGACGTTGGCAAAATATATAGATAAGTACTATAATAAGGAGTAAAAAGAAAGAGTAATTTGTCGTTATTATAGAAGCTTTTATAATTGAAGAAAGTTTTAAATTATATTGGGATGTCGAATTTGGACCGCGATTTCATTATTTTTTATTATAACCGTTTTTATATTTGACACTATTTTCTTTATATTATTCTGAATGAAAAGGAAAATAAAATAACGTGATAAAATTCAATTTCTCCCGCACAATACATCACTAAAAGCTTATTAACGCTGCGAGTTTCCATCAACACGCACAATAAACGCCACAATATCTTTGGCCCGTGTCAAGAAAAGAAACCGTTAAAGGCCGAAAAACCAAGCGACAAATTATAAATAATCCCGCGATTAAACAATAAATATCTCGAAAAACCACCCCCGCCCCACAAAGAACCTGAAGCGAAAAAAAGAAGGAGCCTCGACGGCAAACGCCAACCCCGAGAACAAAGCCCTGGCGCAATAACCACTTAGAGTCCATGGCACGCCCCGGGTAAAAGAAAGAAGCGCGCGCGTGCGTATATATACTTATATATAAGCCGATTTCGAGCGAAGTGCTGCCCTGGCAACGGCGCGCGGTTATATCTTTATAAATGGAGGCACTCGCGACGGAATGGCGATATGCGACGAGCTTGCGGCGAGTATATATCGCTCACGGGATTTGCAAAATTACGCGTCTTTTGTTGCGCGTGCCTCACGTACGACGCGCTTCTCTCTTTCAAAGAGAAAAAGAGAGAGAGGAGGGGAGGAGAAAAATCATTTTTCTGTCTTCCTTACAAAAACGGATGAACCGATGAAAAGGCAAGGGATATGGTGTTGGTAAAAACCATGTAAATTTCATGAGGTGCGGGAAAGTATATATATAAGAGAGGCATATAGTGGGCGAGTGTGTGCGTGTGAATATTATGGGCTGTTGAGAGGATTTTTCGATGTTTTCAAGTGCGTTATTTTAGACGCGGTTTTGGGATATTTGTTTATCGGTGCTGATATTGTTTTGTGTACAAGTTATACATTGAATATTCGTTATTATTTTACTCGAATTATCAAGGATCTTTATAATAATTCTTATAGCAACATAAGTGTAGCTATTTTCAAATTCATTTTTATGTTATTATAGAATTCAATCAACATCTAATACTGTAATATAACACTTTTTTTTTGCAAATAGTATTAAAGTACTTGCTACTATTCTAATACTATTCTAATCATTTCAATGTAACTCAAGATTTGATGACAAAAAAGATTCAATTTTTTCTTCGCATTACGCTCGTTTACATTACATACAGTGAGTCGGCTATTTTCATCGTCCGTCGAAAGAAACATTTTATATTTGACTGCCGCATGCATGTTACTTATTATGCAATTGTCATTGTAGACATTTCCTGGATTTTTTAAATAGATTTATTAATGAAAACGTTGAATTTTTATTTAAATGTAAGCAGACTCATTTTATTCATTAAAATTTACAAATTTTACAATAAATATTTTACGAAATTTATTGTCATATCTCATTCAATAATCTATTTAAATTTTAGGGATTTTTTTTTATATTTCTAATTATTCTTTTTGACTCACAAATATTGATTATATTCATATAAATAGAAATTATTAAATTATAGATATGTGTCCAGACAAATAATAATTACTGTGTCTTTGAAATTAACTGTATACAATATATAATAAATGTATTAAAATTAATACAGTCAATTAAAACTTTACGTATAAGACAATAAATTATTCTATATTATTAATAATTAATTCAAAGTATATTGTTCACATATATAGAAGAAATTACTACTGCCATCTCATGTCGAGGTATCATAATGAATCGTTATATGTATTTTTTTCTCGGCCGTTAATGCCGTAAGGTAAGTAACAGTAACTGTAATCTGTAATCTATTATTACCGACATGGGGTAATTTAAGGTTTATGTATTATATTTTGAAAAATATTTAGGTTATGTCATTCAAAATAAACACATTGGCACTTTGGCAGCGTCCTGCGTGCGCGTCATGTGATAGTTACCTCCTTATTGTTTTTCACTTGTGTATTTTTATATTGTCGTACTTACATGTTTTAATTGATTTCAAATCATGTTAGAAAAAATGGAAATCTCAGATAATCAACAATTATCGAAAGAAGATTATTTAATAAAACGTGCTAATGAAGCACTGTCCACCGACATTTACGCTGCTAAATCTTGGTTAATTACAGCCAAATCGTTATTTCCACATAGCGCTAAAATTCAGGTAAGAATGCATGTTTAAAAGAAATAGTAATGAAAAACAATTTATTTAAAATCTTTAACTTATTAATCAAAGATCATTGCGGATCTTGTTGACTGATAGAAGCAACAAACAAATTTGACAATTTACAAACCATGCATGACCTATTTATAGATAAATTTTGTTGCAAAGAGATCGAATTTACAAAAATACCAGTTTTCAAAAGATTATAAATTACTTTTAAAATATAAAAATAATTATCTTTTACAGTTCGAAGCCTATAGACTTGAAAAATTATCCAAAAATGTTAAAGAAGCTGCAAAATGTTTCAGTGAGCTGTAAGTTTTTTGAAATATAGACTTTCTTTACCTATATAACATTTTATCACAAATATTTTTTAAATAGTTTTCAGAATTTTCCTGAAGATCGTGATATTTGGAAAGAGATTGAAAGGATAACTTCTTCACTGAGATCTGAACAGTGTGATGAAGAGGCAGAGCTTTTATGTCACATGTTCCAACACATCCCACAAGATCTTCAACATCGCCTACTTATTATGACAGCAGATCATAGTGAAGATACAATGGAACATTGCAAATTGTTACTTTTATTATTAAGACGATTTCCTCAAACAATTGCTACACACGGAGTTAGTAACACTTATACGAATGGTAAAATTTTATTTACTAAAGAATATAATGCTAATTTTTTATACTTTACTTACAGCCACGATTAGTAGAAACATTATTAACTGCTGAAAAGCACAGCCATCCTGGGATAGCTGTTAATGGTTTCAGAAAGTTATTAGCTTGTGAAGCATTGCCACTTCTTGGTGGAGCTCCAGTTGAACTAAACTCAAAACTGAGCTTGAGGTTACTCTGTAAGGCAATAGAATTTTATTTTGCTTATATACAACAACCTCAAGATGCTCAAATTCCAAAACCATGGGAAAAATTATTCCAAGTAGTAGAGTTAATTGGAAAAAAATTAGGATGGGAATTAAGTAATCTATTTGCAACACCATGGAATCGTGATGCATATTGTGAAAGACTCCAACAATATGCAAATACACATGCTGCAAGTTTAAATGATGAACTTGTTGTTCGACAATTACTAGTTTGTTCTGTAGTAGTCTTAATAAGGATATTGAATGAACACAATGCTTTGATAAACAATGACGAAACTTCCTACTGCCTTATAGAAGCGTTTGTTGATCCAGTATCAAGTGAGTATTGTGATATGCGAAAATAGAAAAAAGTGTTACCTAATTATAATTCATTATAAATGTCTTTTTTAGTTCCTTCAGAACCAAAAGTTAAAAAACGCAAACGGGAAGAACCACAAGGTATAGCAATTACATGTGATGGAGAATACAGTGGCAATGGTTTAGCATTAGCAGTAAAATTGTATGATCTTATACATAGCAGTGAATACCTACAAAGAGAAACTGGCAAAATTGTTCAGCAAATGCGTTTAGAAACATGGCTTAATCCATTTTTAAATGATCTGGCACTGTATAAGGGCATGCATCATGACCTGTTATTAAGACTTCCACAAGAAACCAACACCTTATGTGCTCAGCTCAGATTAGCAAGCACATGTTTTTTTGTAAAGGACTACAAGGTGATAAATAAAAATCCTCTTAATAATAATCTTAATGAAGCACTTGAAACATATTTGATAATACAATAATTAAATTGCAGTCAATGATAGAGTATATAACATTAGTAGCTAATTCATTACCAAGTGTAGAAGGAAAAGTATCCAACAATCTCACAGTTCCTTCTGTAAGACATTTGCATTATTTGACTTTAGCTAGATTTCCAGTTTTACAATACTGTTGCAAGCTCCTTCTTTCTGCTATAAAGGTAATTAATATTCTGTCATTTTTATACGAAAATTAAATACGTGCAAATTTATTAAATTTACATAAAATTTCCAGGAAAGTTTTTCGTGGCCTGGAGGAGGCGGTGATTTAGCTACTGGACATGCACTAGTTTTAATGCAAATTGATTGGCCACAAGAAGCATCATTTCTTAATACAATAACAAAAAAGATTTTGAGTAAAAGATCATTTAGTTATCCCTTGTTCCAAGCGTACGTTATATGCGTTGATATTTTAGAAGAATTGACGTATTTGTGGACAGATCATGGAGGTGGTGTATTATTAGATATAGCTGTGAATACAGGAATTCTGCAAAGTAAGCTATACATATATTCTTTATTTTCATTAATCAAAATATTTAAAAAATATTTAAATTCTTTGTTCTAGATCGTAGAATTTCAACTCGAGGTGCAGATAAAGGCGTACGAGAAGAAGTAAAACAAACAATGAGGCGACAAGCAGCTAGAGATGGAGTAGATGCACTTGACGAATTATTGCAAAGATTTATTCTCAACGAGAAAAAAGCCTTGCAACACAGTTTAATTGTACGATAAATTGAAAAGTTTATTATCTTTTATAATATAAATAAATGTTTACATTTTTCTTTTATGGTGTTCCCCGAGTATTAATATATTGAAACAATATATTGTTCATAAAATATTTAATTTTAATTAATTTTGTTTGTAAGTTTATGATTTAAAAGATCATTAAATTCTTATTTACTTTTTTTAGTTTTAACATTATCATAATTATTCAATTCTTACAAAATTAAGAATGATATCAACAATATTTTTTTTATAAATTTATAATTCAAAATTTTTTATTTTACAAATGCTGTATGATATAAATAACACTATATACGATATATAAGACAGTATCAATGAATAACAATATCGCATCACAAACAAACAGGCGTTGTTACAATATAATTTTCACTGTAATTTGAGATAACTGCAAAATATGTTTTGATGTATAAATGTTTTCACACCTACACTTGTATCAGTTAATTCTTCGAAGTTTTCAATTGAAGAAAACTCAATTGCATGTTACTTAATTACTTTTCCTAGCACTAGTATACAAAATAATATTCTTTTAATATATTTCTCATTCAGTTCATTGTTACTATAACCTTGACTTTGCATATATATCAACCTCAAATAATATTTTTATAAAAGATCATATCTTTATATAACAAAATACGGAGGTATCCCCGCAATGATATTCCTGTATTTTACAGTAAAAAAATCAATTCAAACTTGATAAGCAATGAAAACTAATTAAAAATTTAAAAACAACATTTTTCACATTAATTCAAAATTTTCTATTTACAAAAATTATTTTCTTTATTGATTTTCATAGTAAGGGCTCAAAGCACTTTTTATGCGTAAATATGAAATTATTTGATCAATAAGTGTGTAATATTCATTGTTGAACGACAACAATAGAATGAATGACAATTATCTGATATAAACACCCAACTGTAGAGCGATTTGTAGTAATACTTTAATTCCTGGCATGAATGAAGCTATTTGACTAAAATCTGGCCCTGACACTAATTGTGTGTGCACTGCTAAGCATTCTGAATAATTTCCAGTTTGAACCAATCCAGATATTTGATGCAAGCCTTGTAAAGTATTTGGCGAAATCTGAAACACATAATTCTTATCATTATTACACTGTTGAGATTAATCAAATCAATTTTTTTAAATACTCACTTTCTGTTCTCTCAGAGCGTCATAGAGAACTTCCAACTTCCTTGATACATCTTCTATTTTTCTTTTTACTTGCTGAAATGATAAGTAAAAATTAATAAAAAAAAATTATTTCAATTTTATTATCGTTTTAATTCTAAAAGTAAAACATTTTATTTTCATACCGGGTTCTTTGCATTTTCGAAACATCGGTCCTTCAATTCGTTGAACACAGTTTGTAATTGCACATGTTCCTCTGGAATGGGTGCTTTTGGCTTCTCTGGCTCTGGTGCTCTAACTATTTGAGCTGGTTGCACAGGCGGCAAGGACTCGGCAGGTCTGTTGTACTGCTGAACTCCTGCAGCAGGAATGTTTTGATTGTACTGATTGTACATGGCTTGAGGGTCTTGGTAACCCTGCTGATGTTGATGATATCCAGGATCTTGTTGATACACCTGGAAGTATTATGGATTATATTAGAAATTAAGATCGTGTAAATGATCCGTGCTTTAAAAGATAAAGTACTACATGCATACCGTTGGTTCTGGCTGAGGAGCTCCACCTAATAATGGATGCATAATCGGATCTTGGCGTTGGAATTCCGATTTCGCCTGCATAAAACAATCATATTAGTACTTAATATGAAATAAATTCATATCTACAAAATTATAACAATTGCATACTTGATAATAAAATTTTGTAAGTGAATTCAAACAAAACTGAAATATTAGCAAAAAAATGTTTTTTTTTTCTTTCAAAATGTTTTCTACATGATATAAACTATGTCATGTTTTCTTATATGCCTTTGGAGTTTTCAAATAAGTGAACCTATTATTCTAAGATGACATAGATGAAGTAGTATCATGTGTGACAATTTTTTTTTTAAAGCACAAGTTAGCATGGATGTTTTATGTGAAAATATTTTCATTTTTTATTTCAAGTGATATCTTTTTAATTGATTTATTAAACTCGTGAAATTGATGCGACATAAACGATGTTTTTAATTAATTAAAACATTTTCACATTGTTTACATTATTACTGTTGAAAACGTATTGTTTTTTTTCGTAATAATTGCACGTCGTAATTTTCGTAATTTTAACACACAGAAATTTTATGTTAAATAGTAAATATATAGCTTGCACTATGGTGAATTTGTCTATACAAAATACCAAAAAATGGCGTATGAAAAATAAGCACATTCTACTAATATAAAAGATGATTCTATTCGTATGAAAAGGTTTATGATATTTAGCAGGATAATCACTCAGGGCAATGCAAATTCTCTACCTTCGCATCAACACCCTTTGCATATTTTGCTTTCCACTTCCTCGAGCCAGCGTGTTCTGCACACATTTCGTTTTTGACGAGCAAAGCCATTACCGGCTACATGTATCGTTTAATTAATCAATATCAATCAAATTTTTCGAGTTAAAACTAATATAAACATGATATATTTATTTTGTATTTCATCTCAATTAATCCAATAAACAAACTGCACATCGTTCTAATAAGTATATTACGACGTCGAAACATTTTGAACGGAACTTTTTGAAATTTTAATAGGTGAATAAATAATTAAAAGTTGCGTAATAGTTTTATGTCCTAGGTACGAAAAGTACTATACTTTACTACTAATCTTGTTTTATCGGCGTAACATGTAAAAATAATTAATAAAAATAAAAATATATCTGAAACGAATTTCCGTCCCTATCGAAATCTATTTATACATCGTACTTTCTTTATTCTTGAAACGAAATGCCATTAACTATCGATTATTTTGGTTCCAAAAATAAACAACGATGTTGTCACTTTTTGTCTTGAAACTTTGTATAACAACATATTACTTACTAAATTAGGCAGGGCAATGGCGTTTGTTGAAGATATAAATCATTATTCTTATCTTATATTAATTATGTTTATATGTTCCACTGATAAAACGCTGTTAGTATAGTAAAGTATAGTGCGGTACCACGTTGAACATATTTCTATTTTTTACTTATAAATTGCAAAGTAACTTATTAAATATCACATGTTTTTGAACAATGAACTCTAGGCAATATTATTTATAAGTAGATAATGTTTGTTCATTATAGTAAATTTACTTTATTATTTAAATGAATTCAAAATTATATAATTTAGTCAGTTTCATTAAAAATTGGTAGTTACTGGTAATTTATTTTTAAATTCATTTCAAATACATGTGAATAGTGAAAGCGTGGCTAAGCCCAAACCATTACCAAGCAGTATAATTATTAAATTATTATATACTTGCCAACTGTTAATAACCTTGTGTAACTTGTAAGAAATTAATCATATCGTATTTTATATTTTTGACTTAAGAGATGTTCGTTATTTGTCATTTTCGTAAATTAAAGTTATTATTACAAAGTAATGTAAAACTGAAAGTAACTTGCGTGAATAAGCAGTTATTACAACATTAATAGTTTGTTCAACTTAAAGCTTATAATAGAATACAATCTATCAAAAAAATAATATTTGGCATTCTTTATTTGGACTTAGTCATTCAGCTATCTAAGCTACTTGCATCGTCAAAGCACCATATCCAGAGTATAAAAAATTGAAAAGTAAGCTCACCTGTGCCTTGGAAGATTTAGAAATCGGCGGATCGTTCCATCCGGACGACTGTGAGCCCGGTTGGTAAACGTTTTCGTTCGGATATCCAGCCGCACCCTGGGGCGGTACAATGCCACCGGAGCCGGATTGCGGTGCAGTTGCCGCTATGGTCGGATCGTACATCGCCTGGGGTTTCACAGGCGTTGGATTCAACATACTCGGCTGCAAAGGCCTTTGTGACTGTTGAAGTTCCGGTTCGGCAGGATTGTAGATCGTGTTCTGAGCACCGCCACTGCCGTAACCACCGTAACCACCAACAGGTTGTTGCTGTTGTGGCTAATGAACAAATGTATTTTAGAATACGGAACAAAATTCAAAAACTTCTTCTTTGCAAACAAATGAAATTAAAATTATTACCGTGTACACGGACTGTGCGGAGAAGCCACCGGCAGAGGGGAACGTCTGGGGCTGCTGCATGCCACCATACATGTTATTCTGTCCGTAACCCGAAGAACCGTACGTTGGCCCAGACTTGACCGAGGGATCTAGGATATACTTAGACCTCGAGTGTGGTCCTACGCTGGGCGGTCTGGAGCCACCCGTGCTGGACGATGAAGGCGGAGGCGGAGGCACGGCTGGAGTCATGGGTTGTTGTTGTCCGTATTGCGAGCCATACGGATCCATCGATTGCGGTGGTGCCGGCATCGATGGTGTGAATTGACTAATGGGCGCCGGAGGGCCTGCTGGTGGCATTGCTGGGCCAGTGTTACCGTAGGGCTGGTTTGTGATTACACCGCCATACGACTGGTTGGGCATACCGCCGAAGGGCTGTTTGGTCGGGGCTGTGTTCCACGTGGGGGGTTGAGATGGCATTGGTGCGCTTGAAGGTTGTACCGGTGTAAACATGCCCTGGCCGCTGCCCGGCAGTGATTTTCGTCCCTGCAATGGTTGCTGTTGCGCGTATGCGTTTTGCTGCGAATAAGAATGTTCATTTTAGTAATTATACTTGTATCATTTTTAAATTTGAAATTAGTTATAAGTAAACGAGAAGAGTATTTTGTGAAACTTACTCCGTATGGAGCATTTCGAACATTCTGATGTTGTGGTTCCATTTGAATATGTCCAAGAGCTTTGTAAACTCTATCGCGCAGCATCGTAATGCTAGGATCTTGACTTTCGCGGAGATAACTAAGTGCAGCATCAAGATCACCTTCAGAGGCAAGCATTTCTGCATAGCTTGTGAGAACTGAGGCCACTTTACCCTCGATGTTGACTTTACGCGTGGTATGGAACTCGAGAGCCTTTTGCATCATAGTGACGAGTTCGACGGTTTCCTGGATATCGGAATCTGACGACTCGACGGTTTTGTTGATATTACCGGAGCAAATGTAGCAAATTTGTGCTTCTTGTTTGAGAACTGGATTGTCGCTGGCTGCTAATCGATCTCCCAGAATATCTACAAATTCATATATTCGATAAATAAAAAAATTATATTTAGTGATTATTTAATACAAATTTTAATAGTACTAAAAATTAAAAGAAAAAATATACTTTTAACTTACCACACAAAGCACTACGTTCTTCAGGAGCTGTGTGAGTGAAGATACCTACTACAGTTTCCTTCCAACTGTTTATATCACATTTATTAACGATGTCCATCCAATTTTCGCTAACTAATGAATTGATAAGTGAATTTAAGGCTCCAGAATGTTCCGTGAAGTATTTATACTGCGTTTGTGCTAGTAACTCTGGTCCACCAGCCATAGACAAAATAATAGCATCTGCATATCTTTTATTTTCAAGACATAGAGATACAGCAGCTTCAATATTTCCCAAAAGAATAGCTTGAGTAATAAGACCATCTTCATCTAAAAAAATAATACATATTTGAAAATAAAGATTTTATAAGAAGCAACAATTGCTAGCAAAGTCAGGATTACCATCTGAAGTGTTTATTTTGAAATTCGTATCCATTGATTTCTTGGCAGATTTACTTGGTGTAACTGATTTTCTTTGTTCTTGTTCAGCAATGGCATCAAATGCTGCTGTTGCATCAAAAGCATCACCATTCATGCCCTGTTTAAGATAAATAAAGTTAAAAAAATGAAGTCATTTTAATTATTGAAGAAATGGAAAAGGTTTACATACACTGTTCAACTTTGCCACACCATCTGTAATACCATCTATATCTTGTTGAGGTACGAATTGATTCAATTTATTGGTCATTTCTTCTATATTAAAACCTAATAATCCTAACAGTTCTTGTGTAACATTCTCTCCAAAATATGCATTAATAGAATTCCAAACTTTTTTCTTGTGTTCATCTTCAGTATTATCTGCTTTTGACTTACAAAAATCACTAAATTGGCCATTTTTCAGAGCAGCTTCTAATTCGTTTGAACGTTGAATAAGTTCGGGATTCGTAATAACTTGTGATACAAAGACTTTTCTATTAGAATTTGGCGGCATATTTGGATCAACTGGTTCATTTTCAAAAATTGTTAATTTTCCACCAAACTAAAACAATAATAAAATTATTTATTTTATTCTTAAGTTTGCTAAAAATATAAAACTTCATTTTATTCTATCTACTGACCCCAAATGAAGCACCAAATGGCCTTTTTAACCATTTTGGTGCCTTTTTAAGTACAGCTGCAGCTTCTGTTTGCGCTGACGGTGGTGGTTGTGTGAATGGATCCATACCAGGGAATGAGTCAACAATTTTATTTGAGGTTTCTACAGATCCTTGATTTTGCCCACCTAACAAAGAATAGATAGTAGCTAAACCATCAAAACTACTTCCAACAATCAAGCCTGGGTGACGTGGACACCAAGACACATCGAAATTCCACTGTTGAGTTTGAGCTAATTCACAAATCACCTCACCATTCTAAAAAGCAAATTTAAAATATTATTATTAAATTATCAAATGAAACTTTCTTACGAAAAACGTCCATGATGTAATAACACAATTACTTACAGGAATATCAGAATTAGGATTCCAACAAAGTATTCTGTTATCTTTTGCACAACTTAACAGTAAATCGGAATCATGTGGATTCCATGCAATGGATAGAACACCTCGTTGATGGTTTTGTAAAGTTCTTAATGGTGATGTTGCAAATCTCAGATCCCATAATTCTATAATTGGGGATTGATCTTCTTCTGAAGCTATGCAAAGTTGTGTAGCTACATCTGGATGCCATTGTACTGATTTCCATCTTACCTAAAGTAGTATAAAAAATTAATTTAATAACATAATTTATTAAAATTATTTTTTTATATCGTAAAAAAGTCTAACCTTTGAATTTGCATCAGTCAATTTTATAATAGCTTCATTTTTCTTTAAATCCCAAATAACACAACGTTGTGAAAATGTGGAGGCAAGAATGTGTTGAACTGCAAAAGAAATTTTAAATTTAAATATAACAATATTTATTTTCATATTTATAAAAAATTTAAGTAAATTAAATAGTTTAAATATACCTTGTTTATTCCATGCTATATGCTGCACATCTTCAGCAGGCATGCTTTTTGAACCAGGGGACATGGGTTTATTTGTGTTATTTAAATCCCATATATAAATCTCACTTTCTGTGGCACCAGTTGCTAGCAAGTTTGACTGAAATGGATTAAAGTCCATTGCTCTCACTGGCCCTTTATGTCTCTCTGGACTGCTAATTAAACAGTTACTATCATTGGCCAGCATTTTTGCAGCAGAATAAATTTTTATTTTTCCATAATCACAACCTCCAACAATAATACCAGCTGGATTGTTGCCATAAGCGCCCCAAATTATTTTATGAAACCTACGTAATCATAATAAAAACATTAGATCTCATATAATTATACATCTTTATTTTAATATTATTTATCTTTAATTATATAGAAAATTTAAACCTTTGATCACTTGGCACACTGGTGCTAAGTTGCATATCATAGCCAGGCTGTTGCAGATTCAAAGAATACAAATCCAAGCTGGCGTTAGTACTGAAACTAGCATCTAATTGCTGAGCAGCAGTACCTGCAGCCAATAATATTGGATGTTGGGCCTGTGGCGACCAGGCCACATTTACAGTTTTATGGAGCTCCTTAACTTTCATTTTGTCTCTCTGCAAAGAAACAATTAACCAAAATTAAAATTTTTTCCACACCACCACTAACGTATTAAGCATCCATCGGCAACTGATGCAAAATGTGATAAGTCTTCATTCTGTCAGTGAAATTCAAAGCAAAGGATTCTCTCCTATTACCCTAGCTCCACAGTTACACTATCACAAACAACTCCAGTGCCACATCTGCCAAGAATAGTACAGCCTACGCTATCGCGCTTGACCCAAATTACATAATTCACACGAAAAAAGTCTTGTAATCTGGAGAATATCGCGTAGGAGTTTAGTGACCCCTTCAAATGCTCTCCTTCTTTGCTCCACAATTTCACACCGAAGAGTTTCGCGAACTACATCATTATAAAAAATCCCCTTCGCTTCACCTTCCAGCGACGATAATTACCTTGACTTTGCTCACACGTAGGCACTAAAAAAATGGAAAAATTACGCGAGTATCCACGAAGTCGCACACGAATGCCGCATCCATCCGTCAGCTCTCTTCCTTACAACGTGGCGCGAGTTGCGGCGGCGACGGCTATACGGAATACGTCTTGCATATGGGTGCGTTTATGTTATTTTCTTCTCGCCGCTACTGGCCGGGATGGCAGCACTTCCCGGTTATCTTGCTGCAAGCGCCCAGCTGGTATATACGCATGCGACGCGTGCAACAGCCGCCGCGTTCAAAAGTGCGGCGCTCACGCGATGATTTTATAAACAATGAGAAAACTAGACGGGAAGACTATTTTCGATCATGCATTCGTGCACGTGCGCTCGTGCGCGAGGGCCACTGGTCTATTTTTATTTCGACCAGTTGTGTGCCTTCGTGACGATCTAATGAATACAGATAACGCATGTTTTGGGTTATTATGAATAATTGTTGGGATAAGCATATGTAAGCGCGTCGGCGTATTACGTAAGAAAAATCACAAATGATAGTGAAAAATTTAATATTTTATATTCGTTAAATAGTTAGCAATGGTACTTTTGACATCCCTAACCACAATTGGTGCAGCAATCATCAGTTGTCCTACCCAAATATTTTTTAATGAAAACATGTTATATACCTTTAATAAAAAATATTATTAACAATCCCTTTATTTTTTATGTATTTACAAAGAATATACTAAATAAAATTGATTTTGTAGTTCATACGTCAAATTAACCTGTCCAATATCAAATAATAATTCGCGAAATATAAATGTTGAAGAACAATTGAAAATAAATTCAAAACACGTAAAAATTCGTAAGTATACGTGTAAGATTGTATAAGCGTATAATATGCTCACGATTTTTAAATGACGTGAATCACACGACCTTGGTTACCGCCACCTGGCGGCGAATGCGCAGCGGCCACGCTCAACTCGCCGACCAATCGACGGCGACCACGATCCAAAATCCAGGGGCTTCTGAAACGTCTGCTAGGATGGCAGGGTCTCGGTTTTTCACGTTAATATTATTTAATTTATTGTTATATTTCGTTGTTTGTCTCGCTGGGTAAGTAAAAACCTTTCAATTTTCATAATTGCCTTTGTCAGTCAAAAAAATTTTCATTTTGGAGCGATTTATTAAAAACCTAACCTCTATAGTTGTAAACACTTGATGCATTCATTTTTAATTTCGGAGCAAAATATGTTAATCTTTGTTTTAGCCATTAAAATATGAAAATTTACGATATTTTTGATTGATTGAAATGTTTTTCGATGATATCTAATGTTATTAATGAAATTTACTGCTCACAAAATACTTGCTTGACACTTGTTAAGATGTCATTATTAAATGTAATCGTTGTATTTGCATAATTTTTAACATATTTTTTGTTTACAGGAGAGACTTTTATGCCATATTAGGATTATCAAGAAGTGCTAGTACACATGCTATTAAAAAAGCTTACAGAAGGTTAGCAAAGGAGTTACATCCTGACAAGAATCAAAATGACCCAGAATCTTCAAGGAAATTCCAAGATTTGGGAGCAGCTTATGAAGTGCTTTCGGATGAGGAGAAAAGAGCACTGTATGATAAATGTGGTGAAGAGTGTCTGAAAAAGGACGGCATGATGAATAATGCTGATCCTTTTGCGAGTTTCTTTGGTGACTTTGATTTCCACTTTGGTGGAGAGTCTCATAATCAACACCAAACTCCGAAAGGTTCTAATGTTGTGATGGACCTTATTGTTACTCTAGAAGAATTGTATAGTGGTAATTTTGTTGAAGTACGTAATTATCTGAAAATTCTGATACGATTGGTATATAAATGTTTTATAAATGTAATTCAGTGTATACTTATAAAAGCTTTCATTTATAGATCACGAGAAATAAGCCAGTGGCAAAAACTGCTAAGGGAACAAGAAAGTGTAATTGCAGACAAGAATTAGTTACTCGTAATTTAGGTAATGGGCGCTTCCAAATAACGCCACAAACAATATGTTCGGAATGTCCTAATATAATTTTGGTAAATGAAGAACGAATACTGGAAGTAGAAATTGAACCAGGTATGGTTGATGGTCAAGAAACCAAATTTACAGCAGAAGGAGAACCTCATCTCGATGGAGAGCCTGGTGATTTAATTCTCAAGTATGTTTTCTTTGAAATATGATTTAGTTTTATATATTTACTTTAAATGTTCTTCTTAAATAATTATTATCAATGATTTTCAGAATTAAAACACAGCCTCATCCTGTATTTGAGCGTGTGGGAGACGATCTTTATACCAATGTAACAATTTCTTTGCAAGATGCTTTGGTTGGTTTTACTCTTGATATTACACATTTGGATGGACACAAAGTCTCAATTTACAGAGATAAAGTTACGCGGCCAGGAGCACGTATGCGTAAGAAGGGTGAAGGAATGCCGAATTACGATAATAACAACCTTCATGGAACTTTATTTATTACATTTGATGTTGCTTTCCCTGAATCAGATTTTTCGGAGGAAGAAAAAGAAGGTAAGAGAGAGCGAAAAAATCATTATCCCATTAAATTTTATCAGTGCTAACCTAGTTCCTTAATTATCGGGTACATATTTAATCGAGAAAATTAAGTAGCATAACTGTATCTTTAAACTAACCCATGAGTCATAACTCATTACATGAATCATCACGAGATAAGCTTATATTATATTTTCTCTAAGAAGTATCCGAAAAGTTAAAATCACAAAAATTTTGTTTTGCAGATATAAGGCGATTACTCAATCAGAGTTCGGTAAACAGAGTGTACAATGGAATAAGAGGAAACTGATCCTTAAATTAGGCAAACCAATTTTTGGAAAATGGTGACGCTGTGAAGCGTCATGAACTTGATAACCACTGCGCGTTTACGCCCATCCAGACTGCCTGGATATGCGACTATCAGTGAAATTTGACTCCGAGACCATTTTGACATTTATATACCTTTTAGAAGTACAGTGTCAAATGAAGACTGCAAAAATAATACTTTAACGTTTTTAAAGTGGATCTATTCACGTAAATTGCGACAGTGGATTAAATGAATTTAAGTTATTGTAAACTGGACAAAGGCGTGTATGTTGCGTGAATGCTTTATTAAATGAGTGTTTTTGCATTTCTACCTTTGTAAATCAAGACCCCACGATTCTCGTAAGTGATCTATTACAAAAGTCATTCTTAGTATGAAAATAAAAAATGAGTTGTAATATTACAAGATTTCATTTTCATTAAATTTATACCATTGTAGATTTCTCTAATTTTATATGAATAAACTTAATCCATGCACGAAAATGATACATCAATGAAAATTAATTTATGAAAAAATTAAATCAAAGTATTATTTTTTAGTTATTGGTTATAAGTGTTTATAATGTTGAAAAACATTAATATGAAAATCATGTGATTATTATGTTGTTTTTTGTTTTGTTCGTTTTTGTATGAATTGCAAAATTGCAGGTAACTTATAGGAAACAATAATTTAAAGTGTGCAAGTTTTTAAAGCTTTAAGTAGAATCCAATGAACTCAATTTTTAATTAAAAAAATATTCATGTCTCGTTACGTAAATATAAGATCTATAGAAATGATTATTTCATGGTATTTATCTAAAAATAAATATTTTTAGATATTATATTATCATATTGTATTTATCAGCATTTATATGGAGCATAATAAAATCTGACTGATAATTTCAATTTGTTTTGATTTACATATCTCTATTTTTTAATACTAATATCAGTTACTTAATAACAAGAAAATTAAAGAATGATAAAGCAACATATGATATTCAGAAATGTATTGTTTTTTATTAAATTGACACGTATTTAACAAATTTATTTCGAACATGAAAATATGCTCTGGGAAATAAATTTAAAAATAGTCGTACTTTGTACATAGTTATTCACTCGATAAGAAATGGTTAAATTTCTCTTTTATCTTATATTTCACACTGCACATTCGAAGATGTGCGAACATAAATTATTGTGCGCGACATTGTAAACAAGACGATTCTAATCGCTTAGATTATAATGAGTAAAATACACGATATATATGTATAAGTTTTCGGATTCACAATGGAAAGAATCGATAGGCCTTATTTGTCACAAGCACGATGAAAAAATATTGAACTTTATAACAGTATATAGTATTAACATTTATGTACATTACTATAAAATATCACAAACAGCATCTTCAACGCAATAATTATAGGTATACACATGTTCTCGTAGCAGGCAAAAAATTTCCTTTTTTTGTTTGGAAACACGTTAAATCGCATCTTTCTACGCGCCATACAATTTTTTTCTTGCGCTGAGATCTATATGATCACAAAGTATACAATAGTAAAGTACTGGTAACATTAAACGAATAAATCAAATTATTTCTCACGTCTTTAAATGCAACTTTGCTGCTTCGCAAGCATTCGTTTCCTTAATTGTACTGCATTTTTCTCCTTTTAATAATTGGAGTAATGACTTCAATTGAACTCTTAAATTCTAGAATACACTTTGGCACTGCAGCGTTGTACACTTTAGAAACTAAAACGTAAACTTTCAATACAGTCGATGAAGTTATATGGAAAATATAGTATGAAGAATACCCATAGAAGAACAAAAGTTCTCATTGTTGCTGCGTTTCTTTACATTATACATATATAGGCCGTGAACCTTGAGTATATATTAACAATGAAACCAAAAGTTCCTTTGTTACAAAATCATTTAGAAAGCTTTCGAATGGAAGTTTACAGCCCACAAGACCCTATATATATACTACATGTACTCGATGTTAATTTAGTAATTCGCCGTAATTCAAAGCTCAACGGGCGCTCCTACAGTCTATTATACAAATACACAGGGAATGGTCGAATTTACAATTTACTTTGTACAATTGTAAATTAGCTATTGCAAGGCCGATCGCCAGTAGTAGTTCGCTCTCCTTGCGCATTAATCGGCCTATTATTTGTCGAGTGCATACTGCTGCAGCGCGAATCATTCGTCATGCACTCCGCGGCCGATAAGATCTGCGTTCACTCTTTTTCTCTCTTTCTCTCTTTCTCTCATGCACCGTATAACGCTTTATTGCCTTGGCGTTTTACGCGGTACTTATGCGAAAGCCGCGCCGCGCCGTTTGCGTTTTCTCATCAACGACTACATTGAAAATAAAACGTAATCTTTATTTCGGATGGATTTGGCCGCGAAGACAGAATATTATATATAATTCCTTAATACTTGAAAATGTAATACCGAAATTTCGGTAAATATTCATATAGCGATTTGGATAATAAATAGAAAAAAAGAAGACTTTTGCTTGTACTCTCTAAAGTTGAATTAGTGAAAAATCCAGTATATATTAGTGAGAATTGCTCCACCGTAGAATTAGTGAATATTTACTAATAAAATAGTGAATATCCATTAATTCTACGGTGGAGCGATTCTCACTAATATATATAGTGGATTTTTCACTAATTCAATTTTAGAGAGTATATATAATAAAACTGTCACTTCAAAATCCATCCGACACCCCTCACGTATATAATAACTCGCTATTAAAACTTACAACTCTATATATATATAATATACTTTCAATCCGTGCGGCACTAATAATCTTCAACCAGCCTCGCCTTCCTATTTTACTTCTGGCAGTAACAATACAAACGCACATGAAAGTCATCGACGCAGGCACTCTGCTTGCCATAGGCATTGAGTCGACTGATCGAGCCGATGAGGGTCATGTTACCCGTATCGGTTCTGTACCTCATCGAGCCTTCGAACACCGCGTTCCCGGGTACAGTCTCGATTGTTAGGGTATAATCGATCCATGGTGGCACATTTAACTTTTCGTCTTTCTTCTCGCCGTCGTCGGTCACTTCAGTGCTACGGTATTCGCTGAGAGCTTTGGCGTCCATGAGAGAGGAAAGCTCAAGTCGCGCGCACTGTGGATAATGTGATAGTATGCTGTTCAGTTCGAGCATAAGGAAGTCGAGGGTCTTGCTGAGGACTGGGTCATCGTGTGATACGTTGTAACGGCTGTGGCACATACACCAGTGCTCAGGGATTTCTGCCGCGTCGCAAGTACGCGCTTCGGGAATCGAGCTGAACATACTGATTCCACGCGGAGGTGGTGTCGCCGGGGCTGTGGAGTTGACCGTTGTTGGTGGATGGTCCTGCAAGAGTGGGGGAAGGAATGTAGACTTGTTGTGTTTATGATAATTTTTAGATAAATTATTTTTTTCTGGAATGATGTAATTGATTATTTTTAAATAATTTCTGTAGTTTTGGTGTTTCATTAACTGCCCTGTGTAAGATTTTTTATTGGTGCAAAAAGATCTCATGCTTTTTAATAAGCTGAATATTATTCTTTTAATTTGTTTAAAATATTTATATAATTATTCATTTTTAAATATGTGAAGTTAATATCAATTATTTTATTATATCTATAGAATGTGAATGAGAGTATACGATAAGTGTTAATACCAGAATAACAGTACGTGATAATCGCTCATTGCATTTCTTATGGAGAAACGCGATTCATTTTGTTATGTTTATTATATCGTTATGAGTCGTCTTTTGTTTATAACTTTGAAATTTATGCGTACATTAGATATGTTTATTTTAAATGAAAAGTGCGAAGAAAGAGCGTATAAACTATGAATCATAAACACACGAGTTATGTATCGAAAAGACCCAGTTTGTTTGTATAAGTTATACACTGTCATGTTACTACTAAATGAGTCGCCACAGAATAATCAATATTAATTAACTTTACCCAATATAATACTAATAATAATAATAATAATAAAATATAATAATAAACGTTAATTTATTATGTATAAAATAATTTTTGAGACATTAAAGGTAGATTAATAGAGTTACTCTTAAGAAATTTCCCGTATAAAAATACTATTCAAATATTGAACTTGTTAAGAATAATTATTAAGTGCAATTGATTTTATTTATTCATCATTGATTTCTTTTTTTTCCTATCTTAAAAAAATGATGGATTTGTTGTAAAATCATTTTATTCGTGATTTCATTGATTGGAGCATATATGGGTTGCTAGATTACAAAATCAGAAGTGGTGCGCGAAGCGCGCTTAGCCATGACTATCCTTTATATAATTTTAGCGTTCGAGATAATCTATTTCGTTCTCGAGCGATCTCGAATCTCGATCTCGAAATCGAATATCGAAATAAACGAAGGACGAATATAGGCGCACGTAGCGCGCTGATTAACCCTAGCCCTTTATATAAAAATACTATTCGAGAACTATCATTTTATCGAATATGTAAGTAATCGAATATAGAAAAAATAAATGAAAGACGAATATAGGCGCGCGTAGCGCGCTGATTAACTCTAGTAGTATATAATAATCTACATAATAGAATTCTTCTTCACTGAATAAGAATTATCATAAATATATACTTATTTTATGATTAGAAATGAGTACTTCACGATGATCAATTTAAACACAAAAACTACACTTCGACTAGTAACTGATCCAAATAATATATCAACGATTTGAGGGGAAGCACCTTTTCTTCTAAACCCTTGCATATTTAAATAAAGACTACTTATATTTATGACAGCTCTACTTTATTCACCATAAACAATTACTTCAAAATTAACAAAAAAAAAACAGCTCAAAAATTAATTACCACAACAAAAAAAAAAAAAAAATCCCAACCGACAATTCCCAACATTTCCCATCTTACCTTCATTTGCATCCTCTTCGGTTCGAGCATATCTTTCAGCGTCTCGTGGAGATCGAACGGCGTAGTCAACCTTCTTGTGTTCCTCCTCAGATTATCCCAAGCATGTCCATGCTCCTTCTTCCACCACTCGGGTAACCAGATAAAAATGAACGGCAAGCTGTCCTCTAGTCTACCCTGGTACGTTTGTCTAAACGAACCCCATCTCATACCATGATCACTCATGAATACCAACGCCGTGTTCCTTAGGATATCGTGTTTGCGTAGATAGGCAAAGAAATCATGGTAGGAATCGTCACCGAGCTGTGGATACTCGATGAAATCATGAGTGAGACTAGCCTGCCAGAAGAAACCAAAGTACGGATCGTCGGCGAACTCGTCGGCCACTTTACGCGTGTAGTGTAGCAGAACGTCAAAGTTGTAGCGCGTGCCCAAGCACAAGTTCGCGTTTAATTTGTGCGTGTTGCCGATGTCGGTCTCCGATGCGATGCAGAACGGCCGTAAGTAGTAATCCGTTGGTTGTGTTCTGCGATCGGTATGGATTTGTTATAAAATTTTTGAATATATTTTCGTTTGTATATAAACGAGGATAAATGTATTAAAAATCATGTGTTTTTTTTATTAATTTTTTGGAGTGTTCAAGATTAGTTTTATATTGTTATTTCAGATAAAATTATAATTGTTCAGCTGTTATTTATCATAACTTTGACGGTGTGAACTCTGTTTAATATTAAAAACCAAATAAAAAAAAACAATTAACTTAGATAAAGCTTGTAAAGATAATTAATCAACCCTATAGTTATATATATTTTAAGCATTTGCAATTAAGAGTTAATCTTACAATGCCAATAAAAGATAATTCATATACAAATTATATTTGCATTCCATTATACCAATCAAACGCGATAATAACTATGCCCCTCTGTATTATCGAATTGCCACTTACATTTATATACACGACAAACAACATAATAATCCAATTCACACTAAACAATATACACGTTTGAACGTTCCGTTTAATTTACACCTCGACAATAAATTTTCTCACCTGAACCCTGGTTTCAGATAATTGAACGTCGTCATGAAACAGGCATCTTCACCAAACACCGTCCTGTACCCTTTGGCCATGAAGTTCTTCCACAATAATGGACAGCGATCGAACGGTTTCTTAGCGTTCGTCCAACAGAGCTTCTGAAACTCATCTTGGTCCATTCCACTGAGCACTGGTACCAGATTAGGATACGTGTTGTCAGCTACTTTGTTGTATCCCATCATCTCGACGGCACCTAACTCACGTAGTAGAGCCAAAGTACGGGGCATCGAGCGATGTAAGTTGAGTCGTGATACAGAATCTATACCAACGACGAGGACGCTGAGTTTACGCTTAGGTGTCGGTGGCACGATGTAGTTTGAATAAAGCTCACGGCTCTCGCGTCGGCAACGTTCCTCCACGTTGAGCTTGCGTGGTACGAAGGCGAAGTAGTCGCGGTAGATGGTCTCGTTGCGACGCTGACACTCGACGCGTATGAACTCGTCGTTAATGGCAGATGAGTCTTGAAAAGGGTGGCAGTCGCTGCTGAATCTGCGCGGATGTATAAGAGGTGCGTTTAAGATTTTTTTGTTTTGTTTTGGTGCTACGATCGGTATTTGAATATATAAGTGTAATTGTTTTGTAATGTTATATTTAGATGGAGTTCTGAAAAGGTTTTATTATCAAAGGGCGCGGTAAAGTTTCGAACGCATGAAGTATAAGTTACGGATGTGACACGTACACCGGAGAGCGACGACGCTCCCTATATATACATCTCCTTCTACTTTTTATGAAAGTCCTCAGGGTTGAAGTACTTCCCGCGAAAATCAATAATGTAAAGAATATATCGGAAAGCACTGTTTAATGTCGGGTTTAGTATTAAAAATTGAAAGTTTGAAAAATTTCTAAAAATTTAACTTCAACGCACGAAATTATATAGATATAGTGCAAAATATAACTATTCTACATTTGTTTAGAATTTTCGGTACTTAACAACCGTAATATCCAAAAGCTGATTTAAACGTTATACGCCGGTTACACGATTAAACATTATCGCCAGCATCCGGTGTTCTTGACATTGTCGGAAACAGTGCAGCTGAGTGTAACAAGCTCGTTAGCATAAAAAATATCATGCCAACGAAAAGAAAAAGAAAAGGAGCAACAATAACGTAAACGAGTAAAAGCCTCGCAAATACGCGCGTGTATATAAGCCTTTGCACACACATACACAACTCCCTCGAAACCCCCACTTGACCCCGCAACCTCTTCTCTTCTCCCAACACAAACTCAGCTTTCTGTACACTATATACTCACGTAACATCGTTATCCTTCTTCTCGGTCCTCCAGAAACTACGCCAGCAGCAATCTGTGGCCTCGCTCTCGTTGTAATAATGCGCCCGCGCTTCCAAATTCACGTACACCGCACTGTTGTTCGCTTCGATCAATGGCAAGTGTTGTCCACTTTCACAAACGATTGGCTTTGCCTTGTCAATGTGTTTCATAGCCGATGGCTCAAATGGACTTAAATCAGGGATGCGACAGCCACGGGTGTCGACCGCGTAGCCGCTGCGCACTGTTGGTATCAGTGGCGTTGTTGAAGTCGTTGTCGGCGGGGTCACCGACTCGAGGTAGTTTACTGTTTATGGAAAGTAGAAATACGAGGGTGGATGGTGGATTGAATATTTGCAGTGAATACGTGTATATAAGTTAGGGTAGATATATTATACAAGGGGGATGTTATCGCAGCGTAACTGGGTATGTGTCATCGGCGCCAAGTTGTCGTGGCCTTGTTCGCGCTTTTTCGTCCACGCGGTAGTTTGTGTAGTCACGATGTTGGAGAGGGATGGAATGGGGGGAGGGGGAGGAGTGGTGTTTGTACTTGTTTGCGGAATTATACTCGAAAATTGAAGGAATCAATAGTCGAATGGGTGATGTAGGTTATATACGGGAAAAGTCATTTTGTTAATAGAGTTGTGGGAGATGTGTACACGCAAAACTTTGTATGAATGTCATGTCTTATCGGAATTGTTTGTATATTAACAATTTTATATTTCCTTTATTAAACATTTGTTCTCAATTTTTTCCATTTTTATTTCGCCTTTTTGTATGGAAGATATATTTAATTTTGGATGAATAAAAAAAAAATATATATGAAGGTTTTAGAAATATGTTTTTTTTCATGAAAAAGTTGTTTACTTGTCCTGTATTGTATGATAAGGTTGCTGACTCATCGTATATTTTGTGATCGAATTATGATTCAAGTACGTAATATATATATATATATATATATATATATATATATAAAAATACGTGTTGACATGATATTTATATAGAAGGTCTCAAAATTTATTATGTGAATTTTAATTAAACTGCAAAACAAAAACATATGTAAATCTTAGGATTTTTAATAAAACTATAAATGACGACTTTCACAATATGTGAATTTTTTATACTCTCCACATTTGCGATAGTGCAATTAATAATACCATATCAACTGAAACATTTTATCAAAGGTAAAAAGCAGCTTAATATTCAGTTAATTTGATATAGTTATAACTAATTATCTTTATAGAGCAGTTAATTCGTAATATAATCGGTCGTATAAGAATCTTTTCACAATTTTATACATTATTTCCTTCTTTCTGGAATTTCCTTTTCATGTTTATCAGTTAACCCTCCAATAAATGTCGTCAGAAGTCTTTTGAGTCTTAAAATTTTACGATATGTCAACAAATACTTTTACAAACAATTCGTCCGATATCAATGAACGCGATACGTCAAATATGTCACTGATTGTCCCTCGCCTATCTCAGAATTTGCAGCGAATATTTTCAAGGAAACGCGATTGCAATGAAAAATATATATAAAGCGAGCGAGTGTCATACCTTGGTTGACAGCATTGCCAAGTGGCACGATGCGAAAGTGACCGATTGTAAAGCTGTTGATCGCCAACAAAGACGCCAAGAGAAATATAAGTAATCCAATTAGCCATCGTTTCAGTCGTAGGCCTCCTTTTAGGCCGCCAGCTTCAAACGGCATTTTCGCCATTTGATCGTCCTCATCTGGCCGTCCTTTGTGAATCTTTAGCTGTAACAACAGCGCGGGTTTTATGTACACACAGAATATATGTATATAAATATATATACAATACATAAAAACTTTGTCGCGTTTTAACACATCATGTTTACCGGAAGCAAAGTTCATTTTTCTCTTCCAGTCGCACAAAAGCTATACTGATTAAAAAGTCGTTTACCCGATGCTATATACTATTTATCATCGCTCGTGAATAATTTTTAGCCCCTTTCAGAGCTTATAATTGGAAAATCAAAGACCAAATAGACGCGCGACCTAGTGATAAGAATCTCTCGTTGACTAGGAAAATAAACATCCATGCAGTTCGCCTATATAAATATACATACGTAGATAAAGAACCGTCATGTGTACGATAAATATTTCATATTTGTACGCGACCGCGTGTGTGTATATCAATAATAAAATATATAGATCGAGGGATACAATTTATATACTTGTATATACAGATTTGACCGATAGCCTAAACTTACTTCACTCCGGTTATCGCGTATTTTTGTGACTGCGTCTTTATAAATTTAATGACTTGATCGAGAGCTCGCATCTTGTATTGCCGAGCGATAACCATTATATTATATCTATATATACGCGCACCAACAACGACTGTTATTATAAGCGTCTCAGCTTAAAAACCTCGTTCTAGAAAAAGGCGACTTTTTTTTTCTTCTCTTTCGTTTTCAATTACAAGAGCGACTATAGTGTACGACGGGGGGTGACCAACGAATAATAGTCAAATTTTACGGGTTTCCCGCGCAACGTCGCGTGTCATATCATGCACACTGCACGCATATACACGCAGGCGCGTGTCTCGCTTTTACGAGGCGAGATTTTCCATTGTGATTTTACGCGGCCGGTGCGCGCGCGCACACGAAACGGCAATAACGCGGTGCGACGAAAGAAATCTTTTCTCGAGGGTTCTATACAATGCATGTGGTTTCCGAGCTTTATTGGATTTCTCGCGTGCTTTATATTTAAGATGATGATATTTTTCTGGCTTATATATCCTATATACCTATGTATATACATTGTCGAGTTTTAATCTCGTTATGTCATCGTATACACAAGACAATTTTTAATTCGAATCGAATTAATGTTTCATTTCTGAGATTACATTAGTATAGTAGATATATCTTAATGTGGAAAATATGAGACTATATACGACAGTGCAAAAAAAAGGAGATGAGAATTTCCCTCGCGTGTGTAATTTATCTGCACGTGCGGTGGAAGCAGAAAAGTGGAATTGTTGTGACGTGGCGGGGGAGGGAGGGAATTCTTTTTTGCTTACCCTAGCCCACTTTTAATACCTTCTTTATACCCGTAAAGACAACATGCACTTGAGGCGAGGGTGCTAGAAAAAAAACTGACACTTGCTCGATAAGAAGTTTATAAGCCGCAGCCGTGGCGGTTTTCTAGCTAAAAGTACCCTAAGTCTGGGCAAAAAAAAAAAAATGGGAGAAAAGACGAAAAAAAGCTGTCGCGTGTTTTCATTTAAGTAGAAAGTTATGTTTTACAAATACATCGTTAAAGTAATGTATACGAGTAATAAAGATTACTTTTGATTGGTTAGTACTTTTATTTACGGCTTAGAAATGAGAATTGCGTGATTCAATATACATAAATCAATATTTAGAAGTGGCATGGCTTTAATTTAAATAAAAAGTAAGTTTAATTATATACAGACACATTAGAATTTGAATTAAAGTAATGGTACTCCATAGATAGGAAATTGTATCGCATAGAGTACTCAGCAAATGTTGATCCTCTTTACTATATACTATAATGAACCAATCGATTTCATTTAGGAATTAAATTAATCATATGCCACTCACATTAGCTTTGAAAGTTAATTGAAATGTTTTAAAATGCACTTTTTAATTCATTGAATTTCTCCTCACTTTGTCTATTAATTATGCGAATCGGAATGAGTTCATTAAAGAATAAATTTCGTGCAATTCTAAAATCAATTTGGAGACCTGATTTGCAAAGAAATTCTTATCTTTCCCGCAACCTGCATCGTTAGGTAAAACTTGGTACTTCTATTTTTATTGCAATGTTTTGCATAGGATTTATGACAAGTTGAGATAACCACGGTAATTGTACAAATTCAATTTAAAATCTCATTTTGGTTAAAAAATTCAACAAAAAAGCATACATTTATTCAGAGATGCGGTTAATTTATTGGATTTTTATTACTGTTGGTCATGATCCCATTGTTACTTTAACAAAATGATAAAATATAAAGACAAATTTGTCTGAATTATAAAAAGTTTAATAATAGAATAATAGCCGCATATCTTTTCCTGCAATTTGATATAAATGCTAAATTCTTTGAAACTGATAATGAAGAGAGAATCTGCAAAGATATTTTTTGAAATGATATTTTTGTTACTTTCTTCTTTTTTTGTGCAATTCCAAACATTCTGTAATTATAAAATATATTTACAGTTAGACATATAATTTTCAAATTGAATTTGTTACGATTAATCTGTTTTTATTTAGATTATTTAAAACTTGATCAATTACTCAAGAGTATTTGAAAATAATTTATGCAAAAGATGATAACAGGATGTAATAATTGATACCCGATATTCGTTGATTGAGATACAGATTCTTATAAATATGCATCCTTATCATTTTCTGCGGTATCGCGTAATAGATCGTATACTAAGAATCAACGAGATGATCTCATTTAAAAAGATCTGGAACAGATCCCTTTCAATCATTTTAAAAACAGGCATGCTAAATACATTCAATAATTATTTTTATATAGAAACTAATACTATGCACTTTGTCTTTATCTAATACTTCTCCATAAAAACATCTTTTGCAAGCTACACAATGAAATGCTTTAGATAGTTTCACCGTTTTCCACGTGCTATTGAAAATTAGTCACTTCGGCTAAAAAATTTAGTTTTATAAATACACCTCTATTTAAAATTTTTTTACCTCGTTCCTTCGCTATGAACCTATCGGAAATTCCGCGCATTCAGCCGATGTTTTAACTGAGCTTCGACGTGCCAATATGCGTAAAATTGTGCAGCGAGTCGCGTACACAATCCCGCACTGGCCAGTCTTTAATTTATCGTTTCGTTTTCATTACAGCGACGAACTTTGTGATTCATAAAACGAAATTTAAAACGCCTCCCGTTATAAAAGTTAATAAAAAAAAATCTCATCGTACCACTTTTAAATAGCAATGGACGTTATTCTAATAACAAAAAGAAAATGTTATATAGAACCTCGATAAAGTTGTCAAAACTTATAGATTTGGCTCTTTATACTCGATAAAAAAAAAGTCGGTATACGCGCTTGATATGCCCGCATCGAATTAAAATTCAAACACCGTGTACTTCGCGAATAAAGAGGCCAGTGCTATTATAATTTACAATAAAATCTTTGTTATATGCATCCGCAGACTCGATTAAAAGAAAAGAAATAATAAAAACTCCAACCTTGCAAGCTCTTCGAGATTTCCAAAAAAGCTCTCCATCCGGCCCAAATCGACAGACACTGCACTAAATATTTGTATAATCTTAAAAACCAAACCGAGCGAAAAGAAAAAGAAAATATTTGTATAAAAACACACAATATACACACTGCAGACTCTCAGTTTCTCTGTTATTATACTCGCAGCTAAACAGTGAGCGTATATATACACGACTGTTGTGCGGTGCTTACTCGATGCGAGGCGGCGTAGCTCCGCGACTCCCCATCGCCCCGCAATAACGCATCATCTGCCTATGTGCGGCTACGGCTGCTGCTGCTGCTGAAATTTCACGGCGGCTACGTGGTCGCCCCCTCCTCTCTTTGTATATACACACGCTACGTGTGTATGTGCGGCAGCGAGAGAGTATTGAAGAAAAAAAAAACAACAGCGGCAGCGGCTGCGGCTGCAGCAGCAGTATAGTGCCATTCAGCAGCCACCACCACCACCACCACCACCGCCACTCGACAACATCCGTGAAATTCGCCGTTTCTCGTTATCGCGCCTCTTTCTCTCTCTACATTTACGCACGTATACGTGCACACGCATTTATACGTATATATATATATACTATATATAAGCTCTCTCTCTCTTTCGTGGCCAATGTCACCTTCGCCTGATAAAGCTCTCAATTTCGTCGTCGTCGTCGTCGTTGTCGTACGCGCACCCACACGACGCGCAGGCTGCTTATCAGGATATCCTCGCGCGCCCACGTGTATCTTTTTCTTCTTTCACTCGTGTCAATTGAGTGCGTACAGGTGTAAAACAACTTATACACCCTCAAAGATAAACCACACACGATAATAAATATGATAATGGAAAAAACGAACGTTTTTTTATTATTTTCTATACATATATAGAGAGACACTTGCAAGTGCACTTGGAGCTTTCGTGGTATAAGAAGAGAGAGAGAGACGCGCGGGCGGCGGCGGCGCGCGCCCGTCCTGGCGCACTTTAGGACTAGCCGGATTTTCGCGAGGAGTGCGAGCAAGCGAGCAGCGGGGGTATATACACGAGCCCCACGCGCGCGCCTGCTCGCGCCCGGTCGATAGAAGAGCGCGCGCGCGCCTCGTGCTCTTATACTCTCCCGCGGGGTGCAGCGATCTCGCTCGTGCTCATACTCTCGCGTGCGCCTTTCTCCCTCCTATATATATATATATATCTACCCACCCCTCCTATATACGATCGCACCCTTGATTTCCAGCTGTACGTGTGCTAACCCCCCACCCCTCCCAACCACCCGGTCTATGGATGAAACACGAGGAAACGTGGAAGGGGAGGGGATCGACGTCCCAATTCGTGCCCGCTGTATTTTGGGGCATGTTTGAATAGCGACAATTCTGTATGTGTGTGTGTGTGTACGTGAGACGGGGGTAGTTTAATATATGTCGAAGAAAGGATGGTATGATTTAGGGTGGTTGGAAAAGTTACCGGGTATAATATGTTGAGAAAAAGTTCAGCGGGGAATGTATACAATGTATGAGGCGAAATTCGCGAGAACCGCTGTCGAGATTAATTTTATTGGAGGTACATATAGATATAAAGTGCTGCATTGCCTAATTCTGGGATGTACAGATACGGGGAGTGATAACGATCGGACGGGATGATAATGATATCGGGGAATTTGTGTATGATGCTAACATACATATCGCCTCTGATAGTAGGATATGGTGGAACGTTGACGAATACAAATTTAATATGCTGATAATGCAAGTTTAGGTACGACTGTGTGACATATGCGTTTAGTTTATCTGAAAATTTAGCAATTATAAAGATAAAAAATTTTAAATTTTCCATTGATATAGGTCTGAATTGTATAAAATATATGGAGATGAAGATATAAGATTAATTAAACGAGGTGAATCGAAATGAGCACTTGAACTTTAAAAGGCTGTGCCCTATTT
Organism: Torymus tubicola; assembly: GCA_035583055.1. Lineage (NCBI taxonomy): Eukaryota > Metazoa > Arthropoda > Insecta > Hymenoptera > Torymidae > Torymus > Torymus tubicola. The sequence goes on from JAWWEQ010000010.1 coordinate 631,956, forward strand.
TTTCAATTCTTTTGTTAAGATTTTTAATTGGAAGCAAAAATTTCAACCATTGGATACGCGTACAGAAAAAAAGATCATTATAATAATCAACTGTAAATCAATTTGTTTTACTTTCTTAATGAACATATTGTTGGTTGATATTTACATTTGAAAAATGATAAAAAAAATATTTACGGCAAATGCACGATTCATTTGAAAGTCAAATTTTTCATGTATCTGAACAAAATGAGAAATTCTTAAGACTTGAAAAATATTCATGAGCAGTTAATGCGCGATCGTTTTTTATTGCAAAAATTACTTTTACCAAATGATCCATTCCTTAACTGTTAATGCACCTGCATTTGGCTGAATTTAAAGACATATTCATTAACAGTTAAGTCCGCTCATTTGGCTCAAATATTTCTTTCCATCAATGAATTTACGGTCATAATACAAGATTTTGAATTATGAAAGGAAAAAAGCAAATAATCAATATAAATTTTTACGAAATGTCATTGTTATCTTTATTTGGATTAACTCTAATATTTGTAATATTTTACAGTTGTTATTAAAGCTTTACTTTTGCCACGACTTACATATATTTTTTTCAAAAAATTCGTTAACTGACACAATCAATCCGTCTATTCGATATTTTTCTATTTAAAATTTATCCTTAACCAACAAACGAACAATAATGTAAAAAGAAAGTTCAATAGTCTTTAGATAAGCAATGTTGATTTCTTTGGTTCTCACCATCATATCTGTATACTTGACCGGATTACGTCAATTACGTTTAACCATAAAAATTATCTAATAACGTTGTTGTACTAAAGTTAATTATGCGTAACACGAAAAAGTTAATCAAATTAATCACTTTTCAGTTAAATGAATAACAATCTTTCATTGTTTCACCAACCATTCAGAAAGTTTTTATGTTAGTGCCGCGTAAAGATTGAGATTTAAATAAATTAATTTTTCTACCATAGTAAAACAGATATAATACATTATATGCTGCTAACAAAAGATATAAAACGTCAAACAAGAAGCGGATATTCCATACATACTTCTGACGTTACGTGGCGAAGTTATTCCCCGCAAACTCTTGATCTCGCAGTAGACTATATTGGGTGTACGGAATTATAAAGGGTAAACTCGACTACCATATGTTACCAAATTAATAGCTAAAAATAAGTGCAAGCTCAGAATTGAAAAATATGTATCGTTACAACCATTTTCGATACAAGAAAATTTAACATGTTTATAACGATTTGATAAAAATAAATAAAATAAATGTCGATATGTTTGTATTATTGTATATCAATTAAATATTTCATTAGACCAATATTTTTTAAATGTAGGACACGCTACCGATATCATTTAAAAAGAAAAAGAGTTTAATATGCATGTCTATACTCCATGTCTAACGTTAAACTACAAGCTGGAAAGTTTTCGGGGATTACGGTATCGATCGCCGTAATTGTTATGCGTATACAGGAGAATGTGCTTCAAAGAAGGGCGAGAATAGGCATATATCGATCGTGTGCGCACACTTGACGAGCGATTAATTTTCTTCCGTTGCGTATACAATGCGTTTACCGATATTAATTATACGCACCAAAAGCATTTAGCTTCTAATATAAATTTTTAATATCGTCAATTCTATTGATTATCTGCAAAATGAAATGTGCGTTAAATATTGTTATGGCCTTAATAAAGTGAAAAAAGGAGAATTTAAATTAAAAACTTTACACTCTGAACACATGATATACTACAGCTATACGACACAATGAAAATCCGGTCCATTCAAGTAAGAAATTATTCCTCATAACAAATGTTCCGGCCCTTCAACGTATCTTCCAATTGTATTACACTGGATGACAATTATTATTGCAGTAGAAATTATTGACCACTACTTATAGTATAATAAACTTCCTATTCTAATTTGATTCGAAATAATTCAATTAACAATTTATAATGAAGCTGTTTATAAAGCTCTTGATTTACCCGAAGTAATCAATTATAATAAATATTGCATGGTTAACAAAATTACAAAAGTTTAATAGTTTATAGCCAAAAATAATTTTCAATAAATTTGAAAAAAAAAATTTAATAAACGTTTTATAAATAAGTGAAAATATAGGTACCTACGTTTGAGGTAAATGGTAATAACCAGCAAATACTAAAACAGATTTCACAAAGAGCTATACAACGTCAGCCTACAGATGGCGCTACCGTACGCACTCACTTGTTGAACTTGCGCGCTTATTTTACGAATTATATTTATTTTTAAGCTCAGTATCATACAATTATTAACGCTTCGATATTAAAAAAAAAGAAAATGGTAAGATAAAAATAACAAAATCATCAATTCATTCGTCATAATAATAATGGTTTATTATTGAAGTGATATAGGTATAATGGATTCGTAACGTATTTATAACTACAATGATACGCTCATGGCTAATAGAGTCATGTTTATACACGGATTATACAATATTTACAAAGAACGTAAAGTCGACAAGCAATTGTTCAGTTTTTGTTTGTAATTTTATTTTGTTTTTTTTTTCCTTTTATTGGACAACGAGCATACCACAATCATTATTATTCACAGGACCGTGAGGCGGATTAAGAGTTTCGGTATTGTTTTACAATAATTAATGAATATACATTAATTCTACGGCTTAACGCGTAATCTTGGTAATTTTACCTCTAATAAATGTGTACATCGACTTTTCTCCTCGCATTCGCGACTTCTCAGCGAAAATTTCGCTCTCGTTCGCTTTTTTTTTAAATCTACCTTTCGCGCGTTCTCTCTTTCTTTCTCTCTCCCTCGAAATCTCGTACATATTTACAATATATAGTACTTTCGCGTTTACTCGTTCACACCAATATTACCTCGTACACACCGATTCCTTAAATAAGAAAATTGTTTATTCGCCTGCAACAAGTTTGATTTATTTTGTTTTTTCCCCCCCAAAGTACTAGCACACATCTCTTGCCATCGTTTCGATTTAAATTAATATTATATCGTTTATTATACACAGCGCTTTACGCTATCGCCATCACGATTCATTTTTATTTCACTTTAATATTTTTTATTATCGCGTCGGTATATCAATGCTTTTATATAAATACAAGTCGACTGAGATATCGATACTTGTATATATTTACGGAGATCCTCGTCTGCATCACTCGAGAACAAAAAAAAAAAGACCAACGCGCGTCCGACAAAAACTCGCACGATTGTTTTTTTACGGGAATATATTGACTATTTCATCGGACGATTTACACACGTGATTGTTTAATTACTACGTTACTTGTGTGTGTGTATGTAATCTGTCTTCTTTATCTATATGTTCTTATTTCCAGGCTCACGCATGATGTTCGCCGGATTATACTTTTGATGTTCCATTCAGCGATAAATATATATATTGTACAATTATATTAGTTTTTTTTTTCTTCCTACACCTTTGCCTACGTAACTCTGCAACTTCCCAACGTAGAAATATATTGAGTTCTTATTTTGTTGATATACAAAAAACGATTCGATATGCTTGTTAATGCGTGCGCACCTCGTATGCATGATGTATATTTATATATAAAGTCGAATAATTTCGTGGCTCGGAAAAGGCGGATATTTTCCTCGCCTTCATGCACA
>JAWWEQ010000010.1:635692-707454 GCA_035583055.1 Torymus tubicola
TATACGACACGTTTCTAATGCGATTTCGGAAGTTTTCTCACACGTCTCTCACTTTTGACTTCGCACGTTGCGATTGGATATCGGATACCTTTTTTTTCTCTATTTTAAATATCATGCTTACTTTACAATCACACGATTCGTGCGTTTTAACCATCCCGCACGGAGGAGTAAAATACGCACTGTATACCTATTTCTATATATGAAAAATCGAATTGCACGACAAACGCGGTCTCTCTGTGATACCTGTCGGTATCTGTATCGCGTCATTATATCTTTTTCTCTCGTTCCTGTATAATACACACGACAGTTTATTCATCCCTTCGCGTGTTATATATGAAAACCGATATTAACGAGACGAAGAAACAACTAAGCTATATACTATAACAAAATGCAAAAGAATATATCTTTAGACGTAAGAAAGGCAAAAACTTTGGTTTTTTCTCTCTCTCTCTCTCTCTCATTTCTTATCGAAATGTATAATATATATACGCATAATAACAAAAAAGATGAATCCGTCAATTCTTTCTCTCGGTGAAAAAAAAAATAAAAAGAAGAAAAATTCTCTATCGAACGTACGGACGACAAATCGCGGTAAATTTTTGAACCCATATACTTCCTTCCGCTCAATTTCATCGACACGGAAATATATTGTTATACACGCGGTCGTTCGATTCGCTCGCATCACATAATCACACATATACACACACATACATACGGATATACAGCTCTACGCACGATATTAATAGAATGCAATAATTAATTTATTAATATATATATATATATATAATACTATTATACAGGATATAAGTACATTGGTTTAGTGATTGCAGGCTGCTCCTCTCATATCACAGCGAGGGGCGCTGCCGGGCCCGCTTCTCTATACTTACAATCGCGTGTACTCTCGTTCACACACTATATGTATACTGACTCTCGCTCTCTTTCATCCTTACGTGATAATAATAAATCTATATATATATGTATCTTACACTCGCGCTTCGGGAACAATCACATCCTATCTCTTTCTCTCAGATCTCGCGTGTATACAAATGTCAATCACTCTAATACATTTTTCTCCTTCATATCTATATATATATATATAATATATAATAATATTTATACTCATATACATACGTGAATCGTATATGTATACATCGCCTTCGTCCACTTCTTCATTCTATCAATTATCCTTTTTCTCTCTTTATTTTTTTTGTTTAAATCCTCCGCAATATTTATAACGTTATTTAGCTTATAGCCTATAGGTGAGAGGAGAAGACCATCGCTTCGTTCGCGAACTCACAATGGACGGTCGGATACGAAAGCTTCGCGTCGACACGCGGCGCCACATGTTTCGCGGCTCCAATTTTGGTTTATTTTATTTATTTATTTCCTTTTTAAATATTTTTATATCTTAAATAATTTTTTAAGAATTATTCTTATACTCTTTTAAGGTGAATTTGAATATTTCGCTATCGCAACGGAGCTCAGTCTAGGCGCCGCGGTTCAAGCTCGCCTTCAGTATCGAGCGGATCGACAATCGATTATCGTGTGAAAAAGGAATACTAATTTAATAATAATTAATAATAATAAGTAATAATAATAATAATTAATAATAATAATAATAATAATAATAATAATAATAATGATAAACGTAATATTTTACGCGCACAGCGTCGCATGTCACTTATATAATTTATATATGTGTACGCCTTTATACATACAATCAGATCCACGTACATATATTACATCGAAAGAAAACGCTTATACATCGTTTCCGTAACAAAGAGAGAGTCTATATCACGGGTAAAATTAACAAACATATATTCAACATGTAACGCATCTCAACATATAAATTGTCGAAATAAAATATAATAAAGTATCAAAGCACGATGACAGTGGATCTTTCTAAATGTGTTTTTTCTTTTTAATGATGCGATCGATGACGGTAATGATAATAGAACAATGTGAGGCGAACGGAATGCATAATCCTCTTGTCGAAGTACTTTGATACTTTCGACGCTGCATCGAGAAGGGAGAATAAAGTGTGTCTATGGGAGAGACGCCCGATTGTTACTCTCCCGGGTATATTATATATAATATGTATAATAGCCTAAAGCAAACCCGGACGAAGCTGCCAACTTGTGGCATAGCGAGACCGCCACGTCCGTGGTAATTCACTTTATTTATTTTATTTTATTTTTTTTTCCTCATTTATTTATACAACGTTAAGACTAGTGTGATAATAGGAACATGGTGTCTTCGTCTACCAGTGCTTTTATTGATAATAAACCAACAGGCGAGAGATATGTCGCGTCGCTCGGTACCTTATTAATCGCCGTGCAACCGAGGTCGTGATTATTATTTTTTTTTCCCTTTTTGTTTTTGTCTATTTCGTTAAATTTTGAACGGAGAATGCGAAACTATATCGAAAGTCCGTTCTATAATTGTTTGCTTTTCACTTGACAATGTAGGTATATATCGAAAATAACGGACGATAAAGATCCGCGATAAGAATTTTCATTTACTTTTGTATTTTTTATTTTTTTTTATAAATAAACAAAAAATCATAGAACTTACTCTACGCGCAATCATGATAAATTTCGATAATTTCGTATCTCGGTTTATGGTCTCTGCTTTCTCTCTCTATCTCGCATTTGGTTCTCGCAATTGGGGAAGACTGGGTAGGGGGTATAGTAGTGTATATCGCGGAACAGCTGGCAATCGGGGGGTTCCAAGTATATACACAGAAAAAAAAATGCGTGGAATCGCTCGAGTTTCACTCTTTCTACCACACACGTACATGCACACATACATAAATACACACGGTGTAATTTCTTATAATCTATATATATATATATATATATATATATACGCGTTGTCTCATTCTCTCGTCTCGCATGTTGTATATATATATATATATATATATAATTAACGCGCTAAATCGTAGCTTATTCATCGCTTTGAATTATTCTCGTCATCCTAAACGCGCGTGAACGACCGAAAAAAAAAAATTGTCGACGGCAACAAATGCGCTTATCAGTCCGTGAGAAAAAGTATAATCGCCCGACGTCCATATAACGAATTTAATCGTGCGATCATATCTCTTTTTATTTATTTATTTTTTTGTTTATTTTTGTAATAATAATAATAATCCAGCCTGCATTCAGCCTACTATTATATACGATAAGAGTTTGCTCTGCAAGGGGACGGAAGCTGGACGAGGAATCGCAGTGTCTCGATAATGCGGTATATTTCAATTTAACTTATATAATTTTCTTCTCTTTATATCCTCAAGCAGCAGTGTTCAAACGTACCGCTGGTTAATTTTGATATGACAGACATACCGCGTCGTCGCAGCTCTCTCTCTCTCTTATTTATCTCTTCTCTTTGGCAGTCACGCGAAAACGATCGAGAACAAGTATCTCAGCCAAGAACAACGACGTTCTCATCGTCCCTTAATGGCCCCATTACGCAGCCAGACCTTCGCCCCGTGGCGCAGGCGGCGGGGGTGGTAACCTGGCCGGTGGTGAACCATCGCTCTCGGGTCTCTGAGCAGCCGCAGCGGCTGCTGCTGCAAGTACAGCTGCTTCTCTCTCGTACATCTGTTGACGTTGTTGTTGCTGCTGCTGTTGTAGATGCATCATCTCGGCGGCGCTCTGCCAGGGTGATGTCTGGTTACCTGGCGATTGAGCAGGCGAGGGTGGACTCGAGGTCGTTTGGAACAGTAACGAGCCTGCGCCTGGACCCAATGACTTTGAACTCATCATATCTATCGGGCCATTGGTCAATGGTGGTGACATGGATTGCTGATGATGCTGTTGATGTTGTTGCTGTTTGTCGACGAGGTGACTTGGAAAGCCTGCAGCAGCGTAAACTGAGCCGAAGAGGCCGGCGTACTTGCTCGGATGATTGCCTGGTATTGGCAAGCCGTTGCCACCCTGGATCACGGAGATCTCGTTCAGCTGTAAGAGTCACAGAGAGAGGGGTTTTTGTGGTTTTGCTTTGCGCTTTTATTCGGGAGCTATCACCTGTGGCAAACAGAAACGAAAAGAGAAACGACTGCGGTGAGAACTTCGGTTGGCGGGTTAGATTTTATGACGTATATAATATACGTGAAAAAGATCGTTGCGCAAAGAGGCTATAGCTTTATGCTTTGTCAAGAATCTTGCAGTATTGCAGTATTTTTAGCTGTTTACGCAATGAACTTTTGCAATATAAAATTCATTTTAATTTACTATTATGCGGCAATAAGGTGTCATAGTTTACTGCAGAATCGGGCAAATTTTATAATAAATTCACGAACGAAATAGTTTTAATATACTATCAAGCGTCAGAATATAAAATATTATAGATATAACCCCGATTTGCAATAAACCATTCATACAGCGTACTTAATGCAGTGTAAACCTCGATGAGTTTAAGCCAGAGTTCTCGCACGCGCTTGTTTTTATTTTCGATATCAAGGTGCGAGATCGTCAAAGTGTCCGAACGGAAGATTTAATAAAATTTTAAGATTTTCCAATAATAAATAAGAAAACTATTAGAAAAATCATCAAAAAATTAAAAGCTTCCTCCAGTCGTCAAATTTTCAACTCTTGTTATATATAATGAACATATATATGCTGGCTATTTTCGTTTCGTAACATATACTAACCTTCTGTGGCACTCCGTTAAGGAAGGGCGCGGGTAGGTACGGATAGAAGAGATCCGGCCTGCGCTGCAGGAACTCCGAGTCCTTGGGCGTGATTGGCAGCGACGGTATGTCCAATGACATTCGTCGTCCGCGTCGAGACGCCCCGTTGGTCCACATGTGCGTGCCCATGTGTACCTGTGTCAAAATGCGACGCTAAGTTTAGTTACACGCCAATGTGGTGAACTTGGAAGTTTTGTAAAAATTATTATAGAAAAGGACACCTCGGCTGGTATCTTGGTTTGCTTGTTTTTTCTTTTTTTAGTATATAGAGAGGGTAAAGCGATTGAGAGATATGCGAGTAATACGACAAAAATATTTCAATTTCAAAGTTTAACATTTTTACATCAGTACGAATACCCTAAAAAAGAAATAACTAAACTTTTCAGATTAAATTGTCATAGGAAAAAGCCATATTTTCTCCTCTCTCAAACATATTTACAGCGTGAAGCGTTAGTTAGTTATGGGGTGGAGATAAAAAAGAAACACAGCGCATAAGAAAAACACGCACGATAGAGAGAAACAAAAACATGATTAATTCGTAAACCAAGTGTACAGAAAAGAAAAAAAAAAGTAAAAGAATGCAAGCTTGCAGAGCCGAGGAGAAGGGAAGAGATTTTGGATCAGGGTTGAAACGCGAGTGTCGTCATTGTTCAGTTTTTTTTTTCGAACGATCCCGCGTCTCGGAAAATTTTAGCACCGATGGTGGTGATGATGATGATGATGCGGTACCTTGAGATTGCCCTTGGTGGTGAAGGCCTTCTGGCAGACGGTGCACTGGAAGGGCTTGTCGCCGGTGTGCGTTCTCATGTGGATCTGGAGCGCCGAGGACGAGGAGAAATTCTTATTGCAAACCTGGCACAAGTGCTTGCTGGGCATGCCTGCAAATATCACACACACAAGAAATTCGCTAAGCTGTCTTCAATAAAAAAGAAGTCGTGTAACTGCCCTCTCTCTCTCTTTCTTTTTTATTTTCATTTTCTCGAATTTTACGAGTGATTCGTGGTTTTAAGGGCTGTGGAGATGACGAGAGTAATGCAATAACGGAATTCCGATAAAAAAAAATCGTTAATCATTTTATTTTTTTATAAAAAAAATTGTTGTTTAGTATTGATAAAACTTTACTCAACTAAATACATGGCGAAAAAATATATTTATTATAAGATATCCAAGAAAAATGCCAAGTTTTTCATTAATATCAAACATATAATTTTTTTTCTTCTATACTTAAACATTACTCACATAAACATGAATCACAACAATCAATCATTTTAAAATCATTAGCATCTTTCGTCGACACCTTAAAAAAAAAATAAAACCATTCACAAAAAATATATTTTTCTTATAGCGTCGCATGTACATCATCATAATTATCATTTGTCTACGAGAATATATAAGCGTACTACAATTATATATATTTTACCAAATATAACTTTGCAAAATCATCGCGATTATTATTATTATTATTACACATCGGGATAGAACCACGGACAACGTCGACAACCATAACCCCCGTGCTTATCAAGAACCGGCGACCAACAAAAAAAAAAGCTATAGGACCGCTACATTTTAAACGTAAGCAACACTCACGCGGCTCTATTCTCCGCTCATTTTTATCGCGGCGCGCTCGTATTGTGTATATATACGCGTCCAGCTACGACTTTAAAGAGGTTCCACGCGCATACATCACGCTCACGAAGAAGGGGTTTCGCGAGTTATATGCGTCCACTTCGCTTACACACACATATATATATATATATACATATATACGCTAGCTGGTATATAACGATCATCGATTATTCGCGCGTGCGCGAGTTTTAGCCCCCGCGTTACGCGATTTACGCTCGCGATATCTAACAGCGTGCGCGCAGTGTGGTGAGGTATAGTAGAACCCGTAAAAAGGATGTAAGCCTGCCACCAGGTGCCGAGAGCAGCGGTCAGTTGTTGTATATTCGCGTGTATGTGTGTGTGGAGGAGAGACTTTCCATACGGTTATATGGTTATGCGGGGGTTGCCGAGACGGCGCATATCTATATGTATGTACATGTGCGAAAGAGAGAGTGTTGGTTAGGGGGATAATAAGTAAGTCAGCACAAAAGCGGGGATTGCGCAGATCGACACAGAAGATAATGGTGTTACGGCTAGAGGGTAAGCGAGATGTCCATAGATAAAGGTGCCAAGAGTCCTTCTCTCTCTCTCTCTCTCTCTCTCTCTCTCTCTCTCTCTCTCTCTCTCTCTCTCTCTCTCTCTCGTTCTGTCACACGCATACATAATTATTATTCCTTAAAGTTTATAATTATAGCCTTAAAATGTTTGACGTCTTAATGTGCTATACTTTAGTTATACGTATATATATCTCCAAGTTTTCCATATACTCGTTTATGCGAAATTAAAAATGGTTGATTACGCGAGTGGATAAAGCAGGTTATATGAATTTCAAATGGCATAAAATTTCTCTCTCTCTATATATATATACCCGGCTTATTTCAAAGCAATTGATCCGAAAGTTTTGAATTTTAAATAAACGCTGCGGATGATAACATTATTGAATATTCGATTTCATTGGAAGCTGAGATAAGTGAAATGAATTGCATAATACCTATATATTCAGAATTCAAATATACTGTATAAGATTCAAAGAAAATTATGAATAATGCAAGCTCTGCGTATATATACAATATTCTAAAATATTCGCGATAAAATATTATATGCGTATATATATCTACAAAAATCATTCGCACGGCAAAATATCTCTATACAACCACTCGCATGGCACTTAGAAAACCACCTTAAAATATGCGAGAAAAAAACCAAAAACAAAAAAAGCATCCACTCCACAGCTGCACGTGAAAACAACAAAAAAAAAAAGAATCATCTACTTACTGGGTGGCCTTTTAGGCGCTGGCAACTCGTTCTCCGACATCTTCTTCACCGTAGGCATACCGGCGTCTAGCGACACTGGCACCTGCTGCTGTTGCTGTGGTTGTTGTGGTGGCGGTGGCGGTGGTGGTTGTTGAGGCTGTGACGGTGGCATAGGCTGTGACACAGGTGCTGAGAGATTCGACTCAGCTTCCGAGACTGGACTCCTCGACGTTTCTCTTTGCTGTAGCTGTTGTTGTTGTTGTTGTTGTTGCTGTTGCATATGCTCGTGAAGGGCCTGATTGGAAGGCATAAGTTGCTGTTGTGACGTTGGCGGTGGTTGTTGAGGTTGTTGCTGAGGTGGCGGTGGTTGCTGCTGGTTAGACGCTTTATCGAAGAGGTGATGTGGCATATCGCGGATCTTGTGCGTCAGCATGTGTTGCTTCATGTTGCCCTGAAAGACAGAAGAAGACAAGGGTTTGGAAGTTGTTGATTTATTTTTTCATTCGGGTGTGATTCGAGTTAATTTGAATGATGATGATGAAGATGATGATCGTGACGATGATGAAGGTAGGCGGGACAAAAGCGACGACAAGATAGAACATCTCGTCGGTATTGCTTTTGGCAGTGATGGTATAGAGTCGATTTTTTTATGTGTTTTGGTTAGTTCGCAAGAGAAAAAAAAATATGAAACAACACGTGCGGTTGGATGGAAGATTCGTTAATCGTGTGGATATGAGATACTAATATTTCACTGTGCTTTATCGACGTGGCTAAACGATTCATAAGCATGAGGCTATTATAATTCATTGTCGAAGCAACAAATCTTTCTTTCCACGCGCATTTATTAACCATATAGATAAAGATGCTTCAAGGCGATGCGTTAATAAAGCTGACTAATGCGCGTTTTGACAATCGAAATAAATCCTCGCACAAGTGAATTAGTTGTTTGTCATTGCATTGCCGACGGTACGTACTTATGCAAGCTTCACGTATGTATATATATGTACGTTTCGAACGTTTAGCATTGATTTTTGACATCCGAGCCGATAACCGATGGGATACTTTATGAGACGGATTTTATATTAAATATATGTTTTCTGTTTTTTTTTTCATTTTCGGACGGCAATAGCCATCCTCTCTCTCTCTCTCTCGCGAAGATGTATATAATACGAAGTTCGCATTGGAATCGTAATAAATTTGCGCAGATAAAGATATGAGCGCGCACGCGTGCACACGATTATGCATAAGGAAATGATTATGCGCCGTGGAAAGGAAAGAAAAAAAAAAGAAGAATATTACAGAAGCGGCGGAACACGACGACGCGTATATATAAATATGCAAACATTTACATAATGTACGTAATGTACATAAAATATACATTTTGAGGCGCACCACACACTGTCCCTGCGCGTGCGCGCGCGCGTTGTGGATATATTTTTATCGCGGGACTTATTTACGCGCTCCTGGAATATCGCCTATCTTAAACATTCAGAAGATAATAATGCAGCTATATACATTTGTATATACATATACATATATATATATATGTATACGTAGAGACGCGACAAATCGAAGATTGCATTTTAATTTTTTTTCCTTTGGCACCGAGCCGATGTGTATTCCTATTATTTTGGAATAGTAGTAGTGTGTCGCCTCGAGCCACGAGTGCGTCGTAAATTTCGTTGAATATTATAATTGATTTAAATTTACGGCAATGCGAAACGAAACTTAAAAGCTTTTCAATGATAATAATGAACAATCAATTCTCTTAGTTATAAACACTGAACACATTATGTAATGAAACCTACGAAAAAAATGTCTAATTATGGTAATGATTGAATGGAAAAATTGACAACCGTATAGGCTTTATATATAAAAAAAAATAAGAAAAAAAAACAAGCATATCTTTAACCATCCACTGTTATTCTTACATTTGGTATACAAATTATCTTACTGAGAATTAATTTAGATTTCATATACAACTTGTAATCATATAATATATATTAATATGTTAATTATGCAAAAAGTTTCTGTCAGTTAATTAAAATAAATTGTAAGTAAAATAAACAAGATAATATAATACGCGAATTTAAAGAAACAGTTCTGAAAGACCAAATAAATAAATTGGTGGATTAAAAATATATATCTCACCAATATAGTAAAAATGTAAACTAATCCAAAATCTCTCTAACAGTGAACAGCGTATGGTATATCAAAACACACGAAAAATCGCAACAAAAGTGACCAATAAAAAAAAGACGTCATTTGTTAATCATGATATATATCAGTAGCAAAAATAACAATAAATTATATAATTAAACATTAAAAAAAAAAAAAAAAAACCGACAAGTTACGAAAAGAAAACGATTGATCAATAAAATATACAAGTCGATAATTGTCGTTTAATTTTTGTTTGTTGTACTGATTTTTTTTTTTTCATTTTTTTTTTTCATCATATGATTATCTTACCAGGAAGACGGAGGGGTCGGAAGCCAGCAGCCCGAGGGCGGTAGGCGACGCGGGCGGCGGCATCGGGGCGAGGCGTGAACGCGCCGCTGCAACGTCCCCTAAGCACGCCGACCGCCCCAGGGCTCTGAGCCGCTCCTCGGCCCTGCGTCTCCTGCGCGCCTTCTCGCGTGCGCTGCGCCGGGCGCGCTCTGCGCACGTGCACCTCGGGGCGCCAGCCCTCGTCTGTCCGCCCTCCTCAACGCTCTGCAAAGTTTTTGGTTTGGTTTTTTCATTTTTTTCTATGTACATTATTTTTTTTTTTTTTTTTGTATATTTGGGTGAGAGAGTAGACGACACGGTTATTTGGTATATATGTATATATATGGTGGATGATGAATATATTGTATAACTACTTTATATGTCGAGCGATGATCTATGCGAGGATGTTATTAGAAAGCTGGCTTATTTTTATTTTGGTAGCGATTTGCGTGGCAGGGATTCAATTTATTATGATTGGAGATTTTTGGAGTTGTTAGCAAATAATTAAGCTTGCATTTCGTAAAGAATTATTCATTTAGTAAATAATGTTTGATATAGGTTTACGTTATGATTTATGTTAAATAATCAGTAATATTGAAGGGAACTTCGTTGAATTAATCATGATTCAAATCTATGTTGTTATTTTAATTAATTATATTATTCAACAAAGTTGCGGATATACTACGGAATATGTAAGGACGAATTACATGGATGTCTATTTAATTTTACGTTAGTTAATAATAATAGCGATATTTGTAAACATGATAAGCTCTAATGTTATTGTTATCTACCATATAATAAATTTATCATGAGAAGCTCAACACTTTTCGTTCAGCAAAAATAAAATATTTTTCCTAACAATTAAAATAATAAATAAAACATAAACTTCACTGCCGCACCTATAAACGTTACAATTCATATTTATGCGAGTTATTTCAACCATCGAGCAGCATATATCAATAATCTTCCCTCGCGATCTCTCGAGTCTCTTACATAAAACACACCGAGGCTCGACTTATATCCAAAAAATCACTTATATACGAATCTAAAATTCAAATACCCCTTTTGCCGCGTATATTTATCTTCATCGCGACTGTAATGCGCAATTAGCAAAATAAATAATTTACAGCTCCCGTTTCCTTCAGAGTACACATATACTACACTGCTGTACACATGACTTATCACCCGAGCAGATCTGACTTTCCCAGGTAAAAGCGTGACTAGCGCGTAGGCGGCAGCTACATATACATACCCAACGATCTTCACGACGACTAAATACAGAGTATATGCCGTGAGCGAATGAGAAAGAGAGAGAGAGAAAGACAGCCGACGGGTCCCGAAAAAAAGGGCACCGACTTGTCCAAAAGCGGCTGTGGCTGTGCAGCCTCCGCGCCGATCATCGATAAGTAAGAACCCTGTATTACTCGAGTACGGTTCTCTCCGTTCGCTCTCTCCCGTTCTTTTCTTCTCTCTTTCTCCCACGCGAACGATCTATACACATATAGCTTCTCGACTCCAGAGCCAAATTTAGAAGCGCGCGTGTATGCAGGTGAGAGCGGGTGGAATATATATATAAGAGCAAGGTATATATATACAGTAAGAAGCACGCACAAATACACAGACAGATACACACACACACGCTATAGTGAGTGAGAAAGAGGCGGCTCAAAGGATAATAAAAGTTACCTTCGTGGAGAAGCCCCGCTCGCAGATAGTGCACTTGAAGGGTCGCTCCTTCGTGTGGCTCCGGTAATGAATCTCCAGCGCCGAGTTACACGCGAACGTTTTGTAGCAGATGTTGCATGTGGTGTTGCCGCGCACTGCAAAACAGATCGTGCGATGATTTAGTGATAGAGTCCCTCTCCTCTCTCTCTCTCTTTCTTCTTCGTCTCTCTTACGCTCTCTCTCTCTCGCACGCGCGCGCGCGCAAGCATTTATACTTCGCGCGAACGAACGATTATCTCGAGCGAGGCGCGCGCGATTTACGAGCCGAAAGTTTCCGCGCGAGTGTTTTGTATATACATAAATTTGTAAGCTCACGCGACGACGACGGCGACGCGACTCTTATTATTTGCGAGAGCTAACGATGGCGGTGGTACTTATACATAGATTATTACTGGATAAAAATTACCGATCAAATATATGGATTATCGAGTCTATGGGCTGTTTCGATTATTAATGAATGGAATCGATTTGCATTTGAGATATGTGTAGTATATGGCGCACCGAACGTCAACGATTTATTTTTCGCTACTAGCGCGAAATAAAAGCGAGAAATACGCCCCCATATCAAATGGAAATTCCCCTCGCCATTGTATCGCGCGCGGAGGCATGAAGATGCATTCGCGAAATAATTCTATATTCCCCTTAGGTATATACGTATGTTCACGCGCCTCGCACCTTGTACGTATAATATACGCGAGAATCGTCGTGACTGCGGTTGAATAGAGTCGCAGCAGGCTTTTCTCTCTCTTTCTCTCTCTCTCTGTATATAGTGCGCGTAAAAAAGTCATATGAATAGAAAAGCGAGCGAGCGCGCGGAGATCAAACGGCGCTTCGTGCGATGTTTTACGAGGATAAACACGCGCCAAGTGGACGTATTTAAAATGTAAAACAGGATGCATTAAGATAATGCCTGAGTGTATGTCTGTGCGCGCGCGCGTTCGCGAGAGAGAGAGAGAGAGAAACGATTTATTCAGTTCTCTCCCTTTCTTGCACCCGTAAAGGGAGGAAGAACAAGCGAGAACAGGGAAAGGTAATCGCGACGATGATAATTGTAAGTTTGTAAAGATGATCGTAGAACAACACGCATAAGAGCGACGATTAGCGATCATATGCCGTAAGGAGCGAGAGAGAAAAACGGCGGCTATAGTTATGCGACGGTTTCACGTAATTTTTTTAACGCCAATCAAGAGAGTAGAGAGCGGTTACGATCATTTCGCAATGTATGTTATATTTGTTAAGAAAATGATTTTTTGTTATGAATATTTATTTGAAAAAATTTAGTGGTTCCATGGTTCAAAAACATTTTTACGTGTGAAATTGGATCATTTTCTTAACATAATTTAACTCATAAATAAGGCGACAACCATCACACGGAAACTTAGTTTAGGAATTATCTTTTGTTTTCAGGTGCAAATGGGTCACTCTTACACACTTTTGGAAGGTACGCATAATTAGTTTTTGGCATATTGAGGAAAGATAGAAATATTATTCACATAGGAAAAACAAGGATGGGAGTACATTTAATATTTT
This sequence comes from Torymus tubicola, assembly GCA_035583055.1. Taxonomy (NCBI): domain Eukaryota; kingdom Metazoa; phylum Arthropoda; class Insecta; order Hymenoptera; family Torymidae; genus Torymus; species Torymus tubicola. The sequence goes on from JAWWEQ010000010.1 coordinate 648,984, forward strand.
ATTTTGTTAACTAAGTTCTTTTGATGTTTGTTTCCTACTCTATCAGAATCAGAGAAAAATATAATAAATGTATAACTTTAAATACTTTTAAAAATTTATAAATTATTTACAAACAAATTTAGAATCATTCAACTATTTTTTACTGTGATTCTGTCATGTATATCAACATTATAGAGTTATGAGTTTCAATATATATACTATATAACTTTAAGATTAAATATATGAGAATAATTAAGATCAAAGTGAAAGGAACGAAGCTATATAAAGAGTGTGAAGGAGAGGTGGGGTCCGGCTACACCAAGTAAAGGACTTCGGTATTCAGGAATTATTAGTTTTAGTAACATTGATATGAGGTTAGAACAAAGCCTTTAAAAAGTGTTTCACGCACAAAAATGAGAAAAAAACAACAAAAACGTACGAAATTTTGATAATTAACTCCATTTATTTCACAATCAAAATAATATGATAATAACTAAAATTTGAGATATACTAATAGCATCATTCTTTGTCCTACAAACTAAAAGGATAAACTATATAATTGACTCGTATTTTTTTATCGCCAATGTTCATGATTTTTTTTTTACAATACAACACAGAACATAATCACTTCCAGCTAAGTCATTACAAACAATTTTCATAAAACGTCGGGTGGAAACTCGTCTTGGAATTGATTTTAAAGGCTTCTACAATAATAATAATGCATCTTTTTCCGTGTATCATTACGTCTTATAATTCAGTAGCGCGTAGTCGAGGCTACCTCATAATAATAATAATAATAGGAGCTAAATGAAGCGAGCGTGTATTTATATATATAATAGATGTACGATATAGAGAGTGAAAGAATGAGAGAGCAGTATTTTTTTTCGTCTACGCTATATCTATAAATATAGTCGAGAGTGAGAGATCTGAAGGATGTGTGTGGTTGGTTGGTGGTGTGTGGTGTAGCGGGAACCTCGCACGTTTCGCCTCCGTCGTCCGTTCCTTCGACCTAGACCTTGTGTGTGCATCGGAGAGAAGATAGACATCGCGCCTTTCTCGCAGTCGCATCAGCGCCTACCTGCGGAGCCGCCAACCGCGAGACCAAGCGGATTGTAGGTCGATGTTGCGGCCCTCACAGCGGATGTCGTCAACGATGCGAGGGGCCCGACGATTCCAGGACCCGGGCTCACAGCGTTGGCGCTCGCCGCAGCCGCCGCCGCCGCGGCAGCAGCATTGGCGCCAGCTGCTGCAGCGGCCGCTGCGGCGGCAGCCGTCGGCGACGTTGAGACGGCCTGTAGTAGACCAGCGAACATGCCGAACGGATGGGGCGGATGGTGCGTCTGTGGATTCGTCAGGGCAGCGGCATTGGGAGGCGAGATTGGAGCCGAGCTGACGGGTGCTGGCGTCGACGAAGCCCTGGGTGTAAGGTCTAGTGGTGCTGCAGAGACCGGATTGTTACCGGTAGGACTGCTGCTTTTTTCGCTTCCATTGTAGCGGAGCATCGAGGGCGGTGGTGATGACTTGGGCAGAGGCTGTTGACCATTATTGGCCATACTTGTGGCCATCGTTGTGATCGTGCGGACTTGGCTTTCAAGCGCGGCCAGCGATGTGGAGAAGGAAGGAATGGTGGAGGGCGAGGAGGTCAGGATGTTGTCCTTGGTATCAAGGTCCTGATCCTGTTCGAGGTCCTTGTCATCCTCTCCTTCAAAGCTGCTTCGCCTATCCCTGGACTCGTCGTTCCTCTCATCATCTTCCCGGCGGTCTTCCTCTTCGTCTTCAACCTCTTCCACATCATCGTTGCCATGTTCCTCCAGGTACCGTTGCTGCTGAAGGTGATGCTGTAGTTGTTGATGTTGCAGGTGTAGCGAGTCTTTGGAGTCACCGTCATGGTCCAGGTGTTGTCTCTCTAGGGCGTGCTGTCTAGCTGTGGGGGGAAATCCCAAAGGGAAGCCAGCTGGATGTAGCGGTGGAAACCCCTGTGGCAGAAAAACCGCGAGAGGATGCTGCGGATAACCCGCCGGAGGCATATCGTGTACTTCGGCGGCACGAATCTGCTCAGGTGTCAGCTCCGTTGGGTCGTTTGTGTGAAGTTTGACATGTTGTTGCAATACAAATGAGTTGGCGAACTTTTTGTGGCAGACAGTACACTGGTACAGGGGCCTTAGTGGAGGCTTCGCCCTGTGCACACCCATATGTGTCTTTAGATTGCCCTTCGTCGTAAAGGCTCTTCCACAGATCTTGCATTTGAAGGGTCGCTCGCCGGTGTGTATCCTGTAGTGCATTTGCAGAGCGCTCTTGCAGGAGAGCACGCGCTGACAGATGATGCACTGGTTCGGATCGGTTAGCTTGTGTTCGATGTTGTCAACCAGCTGCTGTAGCTTCGAGGTCTCCGACGTCTTGGTGATCTCGATGAGGCTCTCCCAGGAATTGTCGTTGCTTCCGGGTCTGGGTAGAAGATTGGCGTAGATGGCCGGATCGCGGGCCGGGTCGATCATCTCCGTGGTCGGATCTCTGGTTGAATCCATCAGCTCCGAGGCAGACGGCGCCCCTGTACAGTAGGCGTTCCGTTTAGCGGCTGCGGCAGCTGCAGTTTGCTGGGCGGAGGCATGGTGGGCAACCGCGGCAAGTTGTGGATGGGGCGGCAGACCCGGGAAGAGAATATTTGTGAAGGAAGTCTGGAGGCTGCCGCTGCTCGCACTGCTGCTCGCCGGCGAAGCGCCGGGATAAACTTGCATCGATTGCTGAAGCATTGAGGCAGGGTTGGCGCGGCTCGAAAGGTTTTCCGGCTGGTCGTCCATGTCCTCGTCGTTGTCCATGTCGCCGGGCTCACCCTCCATGCGTCCGCTGACCTTGCTGTCCATGCTGCAGTCCTCATACATCTGTGGATGTCCGGCGGACATAACTGGCTGGTTGGCCGCCGTCAAATTAGGCGACGATGAATTCAGGTACCTTCGCGTTGGATCCACGTCGAAGTCCTCACCATCGTCCTCGTTCGTTTCATCTGCATCCTCGGGTTCGTTCTTCAGTTGAATCGGTTCACTCGATGGCGGCACATCATCTCGACTGCTGGGCCTCACCGGCTGCGAGTGATAATCTCTAGAAGGCGATTGTTCTCGATGCTCCGTCTTAACAATCTCGTCTTGTTGCTTCTGGCAATGCTCGTTGAAGGAATGATGAGAGTTGGAGTGGGCTCCTGGCGACTGGGATGGCGAATGTGTCGCTGAGTGTGTCGGCGTCGTGGGTGCCGTATTGCCGCTCGTCGATAGCGGCTTGCTCAAGTTTTCTGGCATATCTTGATCCTCGCGATGTGGTGGTTGCTGCGCGACCGAGTTGAGCAGAGGCGAGCGGTAGAGGGCGCCGGGCATGCCAGGCAGGGTCAGACCCAGGGGTAGAGGTGGCTGGGGCGGAAGAAAAGCGCCCGGTGAGTGGAAGGGTGGCGCACCAGGAGAGGGATGGGGCCCGCCGGTGACGCCCACACCAGAAGACTGGGGCGGCATCGGCGGCGGAGGTGGTGGAGAAAGAGGGCGCTGACCACAGGCAGCCAGTTGTTGGATTAGAGGCGGATGGTACTTATCGAGGTGCTCGGGTATGGGGTTAGGGTTCATCTTAACGTGGGGAAATTTGTCGCGGTGCCTCTGGAAGTGGACCTTGAGGTTGCCCTTGGTGGTGAAGCGACTGCCGCAGACGTTGCACTTGAACGGGCGCTCACCTGTGTGCGATCGTATGTGGATCTGCAGGGCAGAGTCACTCCCGAAGACCTTGCCGCAGTAGCGGCAGCGGTGCTTGAAGAAGGGCTCACTGCGACCACCAGAGCCTTTGCCGTCGTACGTTGACATCCGTTGGCCCTTGCCACCGGAACCGCGGAACGCAAGCTCATCCGCGAGGTTGTTAGCGAGGAGGCCTTGACTGGCGTTATCGAGTACCTCCTGAGCACGCTTCTGCAGCAGATCGAGGGTGTTGGGCTCATGCAGCGGCAGCGGATCGTTATTCGTGATGATAGAGGAGGCGAGCGATGAGCTGATGGAGCAGAGTCCGGGCATCTGGTGAGGCATCTGGCTGCTAACCCCGGTTGTGACGGGCGGAGTTATCGTAGCGCCAGAGGGTAAAGAACTATTGCCAAGAGGTAAATTGAGAGGCGAGGTACTGCCAGAGGGTGCAGGCCGCTCCTGGGCGCCAACGGGTGTAGACGAAGGCGATGGCTGCTGCTGGTGGTGGCTGCTTGGGGGCCGCGAGTGCGCTGGCGATGTAAGCGAGGATAAGGGCTTCGGATGAATGAGTGCTGTTGCGGTAGCTGGAGATGGTGAGGTCTCTTTACTTTCCGATCCTGGGCCTCCAGTGACCGCACCCGAAGTTTGCTCGCCGGAAGCCGCGCCAGCCGTGGGAGGCTGCTGGGCAGATATTGACAGTTGCTGCTGCAGCTGGCTTATCAGCTGTAGTTGGAAGACCTGCTGGTGCTGTAGAGTGTAAAGGGTGGATTGGAGAACAGCAAGTTCTTGAAGCGCGGCCTCACTGTCAGCGCCGCCAGCAAGTGCTGTTGCGGCAAACTGTGCCACGGCGACCTTAGTATTTTGTAGAGCCTCGAGGGTGACGTGACTAGTGCCCGCGGGCGGGAATACACCAGCAGGCAAACCGCCCTCGACGAAACTATTGTTATTTTCCGCGTCTTGACAAAGCCGCGTGCGCTTGCTTGACCCGTCCTCATTCTCTTCAACATCTCGGAGCCGCTTCTTCGGTCGTTGCTGTGAATCGGCGGCATCAGAGTCATCAGGCTCATCTTGTTCGTCGACATCTTCGTCCTCAATGGTAGGCACCTCCGTAGGCAACCGTTCTTCCCGCTCGTCGAGCTCGTCTTCATGGTTGGAACGGGCAGAGGTGAGGTCGACCGCCTCCTCACCGAGTGCGCCGCCTCCGGCGCTCTCCTCGCCATCCGATGCTGAGTCATTGTCCTCCCCTGTAACAATCAAGAGTAACCCGGTGAGACGAAGGCTAGAATTATGGAAAGTACGGTAACTTCGTGACGCGGTCTCTTTGTTTTAACAGAGATTGAATAACGGGTTTGCTCAGTTTTGTGGCGCCGTAGATAATGGTGGTCAATTTTTGTAGAATAATGGTTTGTCGTACAGATGGAAGCATTGATAAATTTTCTTATACTGATAATAGTAAACGATTTATGTAATACTCTTAAGATAGAAAGATATAATTTATTCATGTAATGAAATTTTAGAAAGAGTATTTATTATATTGATTTTTAGCAATCATGAAACATATAACATCGGTGTAATATTAATAAAATTGATATTTATGGCACACTCAAACATGCTATCAAGTTTTACAAGTTAATTGTTTTTAAATTGCTAAAATTTACTCCTATATTTCTACAGTATAAGTATTCATAATAAAATAAAGAAATTCAGCGGACGTATAAAAGCCGCACTTATGATTAAAAATAAATTCCGAGTAATTTATTCGTAAAAAGTGAAGCTATAACGACGTCGAGAAACAAAACGAAATAAACGTCTGAAAACTTGCACACAGTTCCAGAATCGGAGTATAAAGTCTCCCATTAAACGCGACGCGAATCGCCGAGTATAATTTTTATCGCGAAATCGAACTGAAACGCCAACGTGCGGGAGAAATTTTCATAATCTTATATATATATACATATACGATAACAATCTCGACACGAGTGTGAGCGCGCAGGCGCGCGGGAGAGCGTATAAAAATAAAAGGATAAACGCTACAACATTTTCCAAGGTCAATAAAGTTAATGTTATTACTCGGCGTTGAAATTTAAAACGAGCCCCGCTCGCGAGCGCTGAAAGCGCGCGCGCACACACACACACTCTCAAAAAGGATGGCATTATGAACGCGAAGAATTATGGAAGGGCTTTCAGAAATTTATGCACCGCCACGGGAAAATGGCGAAAAAGCATAAATCGCACGGCCGATTCCACGCCAAGCGTACGTATATGTGTATGCACGTATATGAAACGTGCCGACGTATTTTAATTGGTATCTCGGCGTTATTACGCGAGTGACACGTCTCGCGTATATACATAAGAGGGACAGGATTCATGTAACATGCGGTTTAAAGTGAATTCATCGGAGAATTGCGATTATTCGCAAAAGCTTATTTCCTACGGTAAATCGAGATTTTTGTGCGCATATGAATCACACGTGAGCGCGCGCGCGCACGCAAAAGAGGGGAAGAACCGACGTTTTTATCTGTTTTCTGTCCTCCCTCCCTATGGCTTTCGTATATAGCGAGCGCGCACGGATGCGCGTATTTGCGCTTCGCCGGAAAATTGGTCGTCTATATATGTGGCGGCGACGGTGCAACGATAAATCAATAGACGGCGACCGGCGCCGCCGCTATCGGAGCGATTTTCCAGTGAGAGAGAGAGAAAGAGAGAGAGGGAAGCAGAAAAATATTTGACGCATCGTGTATATCGACGATTTATCAGAACGACGGCGATGTTCATTCTTCGGCCGAGATATTATTCAGAAAAAATCGGACATGTATATATGTGTGTATATTTTAAAAAGGAACGATAAGCCCGATTGTCAAAAATCCCAGCTCGTATAGAAAACAATGACTCTGGCCGTATAATAATCGCGGTAATCGAATTCGTCGCGATTGCGCAAAATTGTTCGAAAAATGATCGCGTGTATGCTAAGGAGCCTCGCCTTGAACTGTGTAGCGATGTGCGTGCATTAGCGCACGTTTTTCTTGTCTTTCTGTCTCTCTCTGTGCGAGAAAATTATTACAGGCTGTCGAAGAATCAAGGAATTTTCTCGCTCGCACGATATAAATCAAACGAGTTAATCTGGCGCAATAAATATTATTAACTTTATTTTCAGCTTCACGTTAGCGCGAGAACATTTGAAATGTAAATTGCTACCGCTGCGGCAACGTGCAGTCTCCGCTTTTCTTTTTTGCGACTAAAAATAATAATGGAGACGGACAGACAGATATAAGCGTGCACATGAAAATACGTTGAAGTTGGAAATTTCGTATTTAGCATATATACGCGACGATGTCTCGAGGTTTTTCCCGCGCTCGCGTGCGATTATCGCACAGCTCGCGCGTCGCTCGTTAAACGCTCATATTGCGGCTATCGGGCAATATGGATCGCACGCGCACAATATCATTATGCAAACTTGCATTTCCGCGTCTGCGTGTATATGTATACGTGTATAGTATTATAGTTTCCCCCGCCGTCGTTGCCCTTATCGGGCCGCCCCGAGACTTTTACTCGTGCGCTCACTCGTTCGCTATATAGCTAGCGAACGAGCGAATACGCGCAAAAACGATTGGAAAAACGCGCAATTACGAGGTGTTAATTGTCGGGATGCTAATAGCGCAGAATGCGAGGAGCTCCCGAGAATATGGGAACGCGCTCGCGCGCGCGAGCTCGGAAACGTCTTCATTAAGCGAGTGGCAGAATTTTCATTGCGTCTAAGAGAACGGAATTGTCTTGAGCGCACGGTGAGAGCTGTAAGTATATTTATATGTCTCGGAATGCGTTTTTGTTAATTCGAAAAAATTGTCATTGTTCGTGGAGCAAGGTTGAAAACGTTCCTCTCGTCTCTCACTACTCGTCCGCCGATTGCTTCGTAAATTATACTCGTTTAGAGCGACCGCGATGAAGAAGAGCACGAGAATTTATGTAGGCACTATACTACACTCCCGGACGACGACGGCGACAACACTGTACAACGACGGCGAGGAGTGCGCGCGCGCGGAGGGACGAAAAATTCTCATATCCATTTTTATAAAATATCTTATATATGATTCTTTTAAAAGCATATGTTTATTTTAATTAAATGGGAAAATTATTCAAATATCTCCGTAGCCTTCCTTTTCAATCGGCTCCTCGTTATACGCCCATAAGTTATACGCACGAGCGGCGAGTATCATCATCTCGCTTTTATACATTTATATTTTCGAGAAGAAATTTTGGGTGTATATAAAAATTCCTCCATAATGATTTCGTCGACGATAGCCGCGTTGAAACACAGAGACACTCCCGAATATATATATCCCCTAACGAATTTCAAAACACGTTAACGCAACAAAGCCAATATATCGCGTACGTCATACACTGTCACTATATACATATAGGTAAAAAGGTCTCGTAAAAACCGGATAACGGACACATGGTACACTCCGCGGATCCGAGGGCTCGTCGCGACACTTTCTCTCGCCTGCTCAGTGTCGATGTGGGAGTGTGTGTGTACGTGAATGTATGTGTATGCAAACATGCGTGTTGGTTGAGTGTCGTACCGGAGCATCGCGATAATGCAGCAAGTTTCGCGTCCGGTGTGTCCGGCTGGCAAATCCTTGCGTCCCTGCGCTGCTTCTCACCCCGGCTTTCAAGCCGCCTGGTTATACTCCAGCGCATCAGCTGCATCTCGATCTTTCTCTACTTGCACATATACACACGCACAGACACAGTGATAGCGTGCAGTCTGCGTCGTTGCTCCTTTCTCTCGCGCTCGCTACGACTGTCTATCGCGCAGGAGAGAGAGAGTCTTCGTTGGCAACTATCTCATATTAGCTGTCGTTATGTGTAGAGCGCGCACCAAGCACACAAATTCACTTTTATCGCGATCCAGTGCAAGACGACAGAAAAAAAAAGTCTGGAGTCGAAGAGAGAGGCGCGACAAGAGCGCGACTCACACGCACGACTGTCATACGCGGCTCGAAGACGAAGAGCGACTGACTGGAGTAGCGCTAGCGCGCTCTACACGGGAACCGGCTCACCGCTCTCTCTCGCTCGCCCCCCCTCCCGCCGCTCCCTCTCTTTTTCCCCGTATCGCTCTCCCCTCGCAAAGAACGCGCTCGCGGTATACACCCCCACCAGTGGAGGGGAGCGAGCGCGAGCGCGACTACTCCTACGCTCTCACCTCCCCCTCTGCCCCCTCTTCCCCTCCACTCCGCCCCCCATGCTATCCCCACTCTGACGTCTCTAGTGCTGCTGCTGCTGCCTCGCGAGATATCTCGCGGGTTATGACAGGGAGGGCGTTGCGGTTCATAAATCAGGACCTGGTGGGGGGAGAGGAAACCGGGGCGGGGCCTCCGTTCGAGCCACTCACCGCGCCCGGATTATTAATTATTATACGAGGCGCGGACTGTTGTCGACACCCAGATAGTGTACGCAGAGAGGCTCGTATATGCGCGAGAGCTCACTGATATATACCAGTCATGCGCAGAGCGACGAAGGGAAGATGATTATGTGTCGGTGTTGCTACTGCTATGGGTATACACTGTGTAGTCTCTGTCGCGGTTGTGGTGTGACGAAAGAGGAGAAAAGAGAGAGAAAGAGAGGGTTTGGATTGCCACTGGCTGATTGGATTCTTTTGGGATGTCGAGGGGTTTTCGGGAATGTTATGTTTTGGGTTTCAGAAAGAGTGAGTGGGTGAAAAATATATGGAGTGTAAATGTCGCTTGCGTATAATTTATTATATAGCTGAAATAGTGTAGTTTTGTGAATAAGATGTATTATTTTACACTCGAAATACGTGTTTCTTTCTTAAATAATTTATTATCACATAAACACGTAATAAATAACTTTTGTAAGAATTACGTAAGTTTTAAAAATTGATTAGTATTTCATAATGATTAACATAACTAAAAATGTACTATAAAAATGACAAAAGCCATACAGTTTTTATAACTAAGAAAATTTTGTAGTATAATTAAAAATCGTGCCATTACAAACCATAAAACCAAATTTTTTCGTAACGAAAAATTCCCTTTAACCATCTTACAGAACAGAAAATCCGTGTTTTGGCACCAAATCCCATTCTCCCTCCTCCCTCTCCCAAAAAACCGTGACCTTGGCGTCCAAATCGCTTTCTTCCGCCCTCTCTCTTTTTTTTCCCTCTGCACCACTTGTCCATCCCCCACCACTGTACAGTAGTGAGAGAGAGAGAGAACGTCGATCGATAAAGCTCAACGCGCTCTCACACTCGCGCTAATCGTCGATCAGCCTTTCGGCAGTGTAGCGGTCGTTGATCCAACCTTTCTCTCTCTCTCTCTCTTGCCCCTACCTCCCACCTCTTCCTCTATCTACGATTTTTCTATCCTCCGCGTTGGGAATTCTTTATTTCGGGAAAGAACGCAAACATCTGTCAAGATACAGCTCTCGCAGAGGCGTGCTTTGTATACAACGCGGCCGCGAGTGTACAAAAGCTCGAAATAAAACGGTATACGCGCGTTCGAGAATAAAAGCACGCGGCACTCGAAATAAAATCGCGCGCGCACGAGCACGTATATAAATTATATAGAGGCGCGCGCGCGCGCGGTTCAGCGGGATTTTTAGAATGCCAAGCGTCGACTTTGACATTTTGGTTTTCGTTGAAATGATGTATTTCACGTGAGTTATACCCATATAGGTTTGATGGATTTCTGGTGAACGTGAGGAATTGAAAATTTTTTTTTTCGAGATGATGATTGTGCAAGGTTAAGCGTTAGACGTAAGCGAAGTAACGAATGTTTTGTTCTCGTGTAAACGTTAGAAAAGTGTGTATATATAGTGGGAGTGGATGGAAAAAATAGATGTTGAGAATTAACCGGGAGCCAGAGCAGAGAGGAGTGTCTTGAGAAATTTTCTATTTACTTTACATTTATCAACAGCTGGCGTTTCGGTCGTTATTCAAATGAACGTGGACGCGACGAGAAAGAGAACGCGCGTGGACTGGACGTTCTGAATTAACGTTTTCATCCTACCGTTCAGCGCTGACGATGATATTTTACTTAAAATTAACAAAAAAATAAAGAAAAAAATTGTTTAGTCTTTTCGTCCGATGAAACAACGTTTTGCTATAGAGGATTGTAATGTGTCCAACGCTATTAAAACACATTAACCTTACGATATATGCTTAAAATATCTCATCTTCGGCAGCGCGATGTGCTAATTAAATTTGAATAAAAAACTTGTTTTATTTATCGTCACGATCCATCAACGTGTAATCGTTTTACTATCATTTAAACATATATCTTCTCATTCAATTTCGCGATAAAGCTTTGTCAATAGTTTACATAACTTTTAAAATTACTTCTATCGCATTGTTAACATAAAAAAAAATTCTTACGAAATATGTGCAGAAAAAAAAACACTTAATGTAAAAAAAACAAAGACGACGACAACAAGATGACGATTCACTCCCTTATCGTATACGTCGCGAAGAAAAATATACAATGAGCTTTTGGCCTAGATCTCGGCCACCCGACTTCTATATCCACACGTACACACATACAATCTGCCTGTTCTCTCAGGCGCGCAACATCGCACGCCCGGGGATCCATCTATACGAACGAACGTTCTCTGCACACGAGATTAACTAGACAGGTGTCGGGGATAAGACAGCTAATTCGATTATCGATTATCGAGTGCGAACAGTCGCGCTTCCTATATGGCTTCCCCTCCCGTCTCTTCCTTCCTCCTCATCTCACACTATATAGCTCTCTTCCGACAATTGCCCCTGGAATTCACGCCGTTTAGCGCGCGCGCGTATAGGCCGGAAACGTTTCGGACCGCGCGTAGTTTTAAAATTCATGCCTGTATAGCGCCCTGCCTAATCTAACGCCTGATGCTTTGACGGTCGTTTTTTTCTTTTGCACACGCGTTCGTCAGCGTATAACATAGCGTGTGCTGTATTTGCATTTTAAATTTACGACGATTCGGTGGTGCTGGGGAAATACGGTGTATATGTATACATGTGCGCGTAAGTGTAATAATAAGTGATCTACGCGTATAGATACAAATTTCGGCGATGCGAGAAATGTCGGTAGACTTATAACGTGGGGGTGCTCGAGGAGAATGAAATAATGCTATCGCGCAAGTGATGTATTATGCCTCGTGTCACGACAATACAGAGGATGTTTCCGTAATCGCGCATTTGTTTCATATATTAATTTGGAACAGTTTTAAGTAATCGGAAACATTGACTTTTGCCTTATTTCGCATATTCATCGGAACGTATATACTTTAAAATTTTAATTTCACGTATTATTATTCGTTTTTACGAATATTCCTCGATGCTTATGTTTATATATTCGTCTTTTTTTCCGTTTCCATAAATAATTCCTATAACGGAAAACGTCTCTTCCGAAATACAGTTTCACCCACTAGTACACTTTCACCCTCGCCTCCGCAAGAAGGGAAACAAGAAAAAAAAAAAGAAGGAAACATCGACTTCAAACTGTGCCTTGACCTCTAAACGTAGCCCCGTCCATTCAGCAGTTTCCCCGGAACAGTGGAATCCCCGAAAAAAAAGCGTTCTACGCGCGCGGCGTTCGCCGATTATCCCCCCCCGTCGTGGACTGCCGTTACCGCTGACCTTTTAGGCATCCCCTTTCAGGTCGTGGGAGGTATGCCGACTTCTATATATATATATATATGTATATATTTTTTTTATTCTATACCTACGCATACGTGCAGATACATATATATACACATATGTGCATGCAAACTTTTATTGTACTTTCTATGTCAGCAGTGTCCAGTTTTTTTTTCTTTTTCCTCATTTTCTCTTCTCGCCTGTCCATATACGTCATATACACGTACGTTTCAACTCTCCGTACAAGAGGTGAAATGACGAGTGATTCGTGGCTACGAGATTTCGAAAAAAAAACACAACAACAACAACAACAACAACGCGTGACGAGATGAATTTACAGTGGTAAGAAGTTTCTCCGCGAGCGAAGAATGCGTTTAGAACCTTGGACATCGCACTTTATACGAAAGAAAATGTTCCTTTTCCTTTTTTTTTCTCCACGACGCATCGTCGCCGGCTTTTACGCAATTCGCCGTATTATACGTATCGATGTTTTTTTCTCTCCTCTCTCTCTCTCTCTCACTCGCTTGCTTATTCTCTGAGTCTTCTCTGCCTCTTTTTTTTTCTTTTTCTTCTTCGTTGTCCCATTTCGGCCTTGACTATATACACGTATCGATCGATGAAAGGCAAGAGAAGAGTGAAAAAGTCAACCCTCGTTAAACGGCTGGCGCGCGCATGATTTACGATACTCGTAGCCGCAAATAGCGTAAATCATATAACGACGGGCGCGTGGCCCGGCAGGTAGCCTCCGTCCCTTAGACACAGTTGCTTCGCTAGACTGCTGCCGGTATATATATTCACTCTCTGTTAGAATCGTTCTTTCTCTCTCTTTTTCATCGGTGCGAAGGTCCTTCTCGGCACACACACACACACGCATATACTTTTCCGAGAGGCACGCGACAATAACGTAAAACCAAAGGAAGTCGTAATTCAAACGTGGGCCTTCCGCCTTTAGCACACTAAGAGGAAGCGCATCAAACGCACGCGCACGCGCCTACGATTTTCCCGAATGATGAATGAAGAAGAGAACTAGAGTGAGAGAGGGAGAGAGAGAGAGGGAAAGAGAGACATATATACGCTTTTAACCGACTTTCACCAACACAGAGAGAAAGAGAGAGAGAGAGGGAGAGACAGACGAGTACTTAGCGCGTGCAACGAGGTTCATTGAGCGGCGAACAGGTGGGCTTTTTGTGTGTAACGGATAGAATGAAGGGGAGCGCCCGCTATAGCATGGAACTGGTGCACCCGCGTCGCGTCGTGTGCCGCAGAGCAAGCGTCGACGATGACTTTGGAGGTGGGATTGAGACATCGTCCGTGCGTTGTAAATTTCGATGAGCTGGCTTTGTAAGTGAAAGAGGAGTATTGAGTGTGACCCGTTGAATGGAGTGTGTATGTGGACAATGCGAACGATCAGTATAAGTAAACGGTCGTCGGTCTATACGAGCAGGTTTTATAATTTGGTCGAAAAGTTTATGGAAGTAGGATTTCATAGCATGAATTGTATACAAGGTTGAGCGAAGTTTCCGCACTTGCGTGAAGTAAAGGTGTCCATATAGTTTTACTCGTAAAAGGTTGTGGTCTAATATTTTAGCTTCGAAAAATCGTGCAGGTATGGTAAAAAACAATGTTAGTTTTTCTAAATTATGTAATTTAAAAGTAATTATTTTCGTTTACACATTATTTAAATTGCTAATTTTATCGTTAAGTGAATAAAAGTATACTCCTTCGATTTTTAATTCGGAGTCATATAGGTATATCCATAAAATTTACGACAATATAATTATATATACATTACATCGATTACAGCGAAAGCTGCTTTTACAAATGCAATAAAAATCTATACACTATACCTATATAATGTATTATTCCGCGCTCGAAATAGAAAAGCCGAGGCGCGACGGCCGCACGTATATTGCGAACGAAAATAAAACAACAACGCCTTAATCAAAAGTCATGATGTACTACGTGCCGGCGCTGCGCGATTATTCGCCAGGATACACACGTATACATACATATAGTATATACATACATACATAGATATATATATACACGTCAGAACGCGAGAACCGTCGGCTCGCTCGCGCGCGCGCGGTGCGGCGATATATAAGCGGGCCGCGTTTTAGCGTGTGCGGTATTTGCGTTTCCTTGATCTGAATTCGCTTATTCGACTCGCTCGTATTCGCTTATACTTGCTTGCTCGACGTACAGCGTATTAGTCAGATTCGTCTAATTTAAATTTCAAGATCTAATTATGCGCAAGCGGTCGATTTTTCGCCTTCTACAACTATTACACGTCAAGGCGATTACTTTACTTTTAAATATTCTATTTCCCCCCCCTCTCTCCCTCTTTCCTTACTCAAAGAGTTCTGCTGTATAGTATATACCGCGTATACAACTGACGTCCGTGTGTATTATACGCGCATACGCGCGCGCGCCTTGGATTCCCGACTCACATATCTACCACGTATCGTAGGTTGTTCTACATTCTTCGCTTCGGTTAATGAATTAAGTATATATGTATTCGTATATCGGCTCGTAGTGTCTCACTCCCACTCTCGTTATGCTTCGAAGTACTGACGTGAAAACACGCATGTATACATATATATATATGTATATATATATATACATACGTTTAAAATAATAGGTGATAGGTACGTTTCATATCGTTTTGTGGAAAATTGCAAATGTAATTGTGATAAAGATAAAGAAGGCTGTGCGAGGTGAGCGAGCGAGCGAACATCGAGTCACACTGATTTGAATTTGAAAAGCCCGCTATCGCAGGTATATAAGCTTGCAAGGCTATATATAAACGCACGCGCGCGTTTTAGGTTTTAGAAAAGCAAAAAAAAAAACGATAATAGCTTATCTATAAGCGCCGCATAAGATAGATATAATTTATATGTCATTCAAATCTACCATGATAAAAACGTGAGCTTCGAGCTTAAGAACCTCGATTTACACTTTTTACACGCTAAAATTATGTTCCCATTCTTTCCTCGACGTACATACATACATACATACATATAACATTAAACATCGCCCTTCGCTATACTCTTATCTCGTCTCTCCCACCCGCGCTCCAAATTAAATCACGGTACAGAGCAATTTTCAACGTTTCTCTCACAACGTATTATATACCTCCATGCACATTCTACTACTTCCAAAAAAAAACCCTCGGAATCTCAATAACGCTATAATTATAACCTTGCGCTGCATAATATACAAGCTCACCGCTGCCATCGTCGTAACGTCGTCGTTTCACGACGAAGAAATCACCGCGAGTACATAAAAATATATGTACATATATACATACGCGTAGATGTATATAAGCTATATACATTGCACGCTGTATAGAACTGTACGAGTATACAGCGAGGGCCGAGCCGTGGCAATGCCGAAGGAAGGAAATTGCAGGCGCGCGGGTTTGCGATTGGCTCTCTCACCTGACGGCGCGCCCGCCCTCCCCCGTGTACATATATATGTGCAGCGGAGAAAGAGAGAGAGAGAGAGTAAGTACCCGGATATTTACGCGCGTGGGAGAGAGAGAGAGAATATGTATATACACATGTGTATGTATATATATGTGTGTACGAGTAATGAGCTCGTGTACGCGCGTGTACCCCCACTTGAAGCGGCGGTGGCGGTTGAGGTAAAGGAGAAGAAGAAGAAGTAGTAGTAGTGGAAGAAGAAGACGACGACGACGACGACGGGAACAAAGTGCGGGAGATGGACGTTGTTGAGGTAAAGCGGCGAGGGGGCTTTTGAGATGAGAGAAGAGAGAGAGAGAGAGAGAGTTGGAGAACTGCGAGTGACACGGGGTGGGAAATTTGTGGGCAATTGTTGAGGGGCAGAGAGCAGGAGAGGGTTTTGACGTTTGTGGGAAGTTGGCGGTGAGGTTGGTTAGTTAAGAGGCTGTACTACACGAACTTATTGGTTTGTAAAAAGAATTATGATTGACATTTGATATTTATCAAACTATATACTGATTTTAAAATTTATGTATGAATAGCTGAATGCTATATCACTTTAAAATAGATTCAAAGTTTCGCGAAGACACTGTAATAATTTTTTTTTTTTTCACGATATGCGATTTAATTTTAATCGCTTCTAAGCTGTATCCATTAATCTTGATGATTTTTAATTAAAACAACCCTAAATCATCTCGTGTTTTTTGTATAGAGTATATACTACGCGAGCTCTGTGTGCTTAGGAATAGACATCATATTTTTAAGACTCGCACGCGCATATATTGATTTATCCCCGTAGCGACTATGTTTATTCCAAGGCATCTCGAAAGAAAATTGTTTGAAAAGAGCGCTTAAACTTTTATTCTCGTGTTTTTCTTTCTCCCTCCCGCCCCTGTTATACTCTCACTCTCTCTCGCGACGTCTGACGGTTACAAGTTGCTTTCCATAACTCAGATCAATTGTCACAACATCTATTTTTATTATTAAGAGCGTATATATCGCGCGCGCGCGCACGCGTCTCTCTCTCCCTGAACAAACGTGACGATCGGCCGAAAAACTCGACCCTCCCTTGCATCACATACACACACACATGAGCGTTCATTCCCAAATCTCTATAAATAATTCGCAGCCATTATTTTTCACCTCGACGGTTGCCTATCTCGGGGCTGATATCGTTTATTAACGCATGCTTAAATGTTTATATATTGCACACGTTTTCTTTGTTGGTAATTGTGTATGTGAAGAATAAAAAAAGAGAAATGAGGTTTTCGCGAGCGGATACGATTATATATATATTGGTGCGAGGAAAATGGAGTAAGAACGCGTTTGTGTGTTGTAGAAGGGGGCGGACGGGTGGATGCAATGTATATTATCCTTGTGCACGAGAGCGCAGGCGCGGAGGATTACGTGCCCCTGCAGTTTATTCATCCAGGTGTACCTTAAATCGCAAGAAAGAGAGAGAGAGAGACAGAGAAGTGTATATAGTGACGGTGGTATGGTCTTCTCGTTTCGCCGCAGGAGAGAGAGAGAGAAAGAGAACGACGATTGTATAAATTCGCCCCGAAGGCCGCCTGAATAATTTCAGACTGATTTTCGCGAGCGACGTCGTGCCCGAGGTTACTTATTTTATTCAGTTTTGCGGGGGCAAAAAAATTTAATGTTCTTGGTGGATGTATACGAGCTGGTTTATAAGTTGTTTGCGCTGTACGAGTTTGCTAATAATGTAATTATTTTTTTCTGTTTTTTTAATAAAAATTTGCGGAATTATTGCATGTATATTTTTAGTGTCAATTTCGATTAGCTTGGTGTAATTATTTTAAACAACTCTTTTCGTAATTAAAAGGAATAATAGTTCTGTAGAATCAATATACCTATATCATCGTTTTGTCAGAAACCAATCCGAATATATATAAAAGCCTCATCATAAAATCATATGCTTCACACGCTTGTGTCTACATACATTTACGAAATCCATGCAAAACAGACCGCAAAAATTTCCTCATCCCGTCAAATTCCAAAGTAGGTTAGCCCCTGTTACGTTCCCCTTTCCTCTTCCCTTGTCTCTTATATACATACATACATACACACACACACACACACCTCTAGACACTGCCTCGAGCGATCCGTCGTCTGCGACGGGTTCTATTTTCGATATGATCAAAGGCGTGCGCGCGCGCGAGCGCTACCAGTCTCTAAATGACTATCGTCATATACACACGCGCGAATCGAGACTCTCTCTCTCTTGCTCTCTCTTTATTGTATTGGCGGCAATCCTAGAAGATTACGATAACACACACACACATGTCGGCGTGTTGCTTTTGCCAACTAATATACTCTCTCTCTCTCTCTTATTCTCGCGACACTCTCGATTTAATAATGTCGGCTATTATAAGGGGTGGCACGCTCTGTTTCGTCCCTTTTCAAATTTGTCAATTTAGTGCTCGCGCGCGCGTGCGCTCTTATGTGACCTAGTAACGCGCCCGCAGGCATATATAGTCTTTATGCGCTCTACACGATGTTCTAGTTTTCGCGTGAGGAGCATTGTAACGAGCTTGTGCGAATATGTTAAAAAGTTTTCCGAGAGAGAGAGAGAGAGACAGAGAGAGAGTGTGCGTGGGTGTAAGTGTGAATCTGTCTTGTAGGGAAATGGAACAGGAACGTATGTTGGTTTAAAAATTTGTTGTACGTCGTTCTAAACTTTCTTATTTGTTGTCAAGAAAGTTTGAATAAATAATGGCTTCTTGCGACTTGAAACTATAAATATATAACAAAAGTAACAAGCATTCAATGCAATGCATTTAATTAAAAATAATAAATAATGCAATGGCTTAAGGATATATACATATATACCTGTCAATTCAAAAAATGTCTTGCGACAAGTCACTTAATTTGATTCTTTTACTTTTCTCATGAGAGAGAGAGAGAGTCTGAACAAAAACCTTTATGCTAATCAAATACAATGACTGGGGGAGCTGAAAAATACAAAAGGCGAAAGAGAGAGAGAGAGAGAGGGAGAGCAACAAAACGAGCCACGAGCCAGTAGAGAGCCGCCACGTCGATACGTCTGAACTTTTATTCAGCACATATACCGAGTACACAGCCGAGCGCGCGTACAATAACAATTAATCGCCAGGCAAAAAGACGAAGACGAATCGAAAACAACGGCCGCGCTCGATCTCCTCCCGAGAGAGAGAGAGAGACAGAAAGAGAGAGAGAGAGAGTAGGAGAGACTTGAAGATAGAAGGAGCGAGAGAGTGAGAGAAGGAGAGCTGACCCGGTGAGTGACCCGACGGATTTACAGGTCCCCCGTATCTTATCGGACGGAGAGCGGAGCGCAGGGCGGGCTCGCCGCTCGCAACAACGACTCTGTCTCTCTCTCTCTCCTCCGCCTCGTTTATTTATTTGCAAATGAATAAATAAGGGCGATCGATGCTCTCTCTCTCCTTCTCTCTTCTCGCTACAGGCCCTGTCGATTCGATTTATCGAGGCACCTCGGGACCCCGAGAGGCATGTCATACGCGCGGCCCTTATCTCTCTCTCTCTCTCTCTCTTTTACTCGTGCGCGTGCGGCCGAGAGGTGAGAATCATGATCGCCGTCTTTCTCCCTCTCTCGGCCCGATATAATACTCGCGCCGAAACAAGCCAAGGTGTAAGAGGCTTTTAATGTTAGTGTGCGCCGTGCGCGCTCGCGTCTGTGTGTCTGTGTATATATGTATATATATGTATATGTATATATATACGTCTATACGCGCGTGCACGCGGCCGGATATTTATCGTTATTCGATCGCGGATTCGCGGTGGGAACGACGCGAGCTGCATGCATCGCGAAGGAAAACAGGATCGACGCGCGCGCGCGAGAGAGAGAACTGAGAGAAAGACGAGGACGAGGGAGGAGAGAGAAAGAGAAGGAGGAGGAGAGATAGGGGTGCGATGTTTGCCGCGTGTGAGCTTTGGTCGTAGAGAGAGAGAGAGCAGAAGAGTTGGGTGTTTATCGCGGAGGCGAGCTGGTGCTTTTTTTGAGAGACCTTTTAACGTGGTATCGATAAGGGGTTGGAGCTATAGGAGAAGGTAGGGATCGATCGATGGGTGGCGAAGGCATCGCTCGATATATTTTTTGGGATCTGATAGCAGCGTGATTTAGGTGAGATAGGAGAACGAATTTTTTTTATTTTTTTTATCCTGAGAGAGATAATGAGATGCTCATATAACGTATTTAAATAGCATGAAAGTTTTAAATAGAATTATAATTGTGTACTTATACGTTTATATATATATTTTTAATTAATATCTTCATATTTATACACTATTTTACTTTTTCCTATAACAATCCGCACAGTAATATAGCAATAGAACATCGCATTGCAGTATATAACACTTCTCGCGTACGTAGAATTACATACCTCCCAACCGTGGCAAGAACCTCGCAAAAATTACAACGCCCCGCGGATGATGCAGCTCGTGAATAATTGAAAATTTTACGGCTCCCATAACACCACCTCCACTCTCTCACTGCATACTTTATACCGGCCAACTCCACGGAGAGATGCGCGCGTAGTACAAGGGTATATAGCAGCAGCGGAAGAAGAAAACGAGCGGTGAGAGAGATTACCTTATTGTATTTTTCGCAACTATATGTATATCTATATACGTACTGTGCACAGCTCACGTATATGTGTATACCTTCTATAGATATATTATTCATTGCGCGCTTTTACAACTATACGACCATGGGCTCGATAATAGTAATAATCGTGTAGCGCTTCTACGATGTATATTATATATATATACAGGTATACGAGGAAGGAAGAAGGACCTCTATAAGTATGTTACAGGAGAGAGAGAGAGAAGAAAAGAGAAAGGTCAGAGAACGACGCGACTATGGCCATGTGTGCAAGCTGCACGTGTTACCGCGCGCGAGTATGTCTCATGCATTTATACGGAGAGTGTGTATATATATAGTGCACACGCGGTGGTATCGGCAGCGTATGTTTTAAAGAGGAGGATTGTAATGAGAGTAGTAGGCGGTAGGTGTAATGCACTCCTACTGCGTGATTTGAAATAGTAATAATTCGGAGATTTAGAATTGACGATGAGTGGTAGACGTGGTGCTTGACAAGTGCGGTAACGTGTGAGAATTGGAGCTATTTTTTTTCGGTTTGTAGATGCATGAGATTCAGAAAGATAAGTTTAATATGGATTTACTTTTTTGATTTTACGAGTTTTCTATTATTCATTGAATTTATATAGTTAGTTTAATAATGGTATTTTAATGTATTACATATAGTAAAACTTAAAATTAGAAACTTTGTCTCGATAAAATACATAAATACATTAAAATTATAAAGCTCTCCACCAAACTAGTAAAACTATTTTTTAAATTTATCCTATCCAACATTTACCGCAATTTCCACCTAAATCCAGAACAACCACACACGACCATAAAAAACCGCTTCTCTCACTTCTTCGCAACACCACAAGGACAAAAAAATTACACACACGCATGCGTGTGCGTATACGTTTGCCTGTATTTTCCTCTCCTATATACTTAGTCATCCCACTATAGCCTGGTCTTCTCCAAACCGACCATTATACGACCTCAACGCGTCGTAAACTCTTGCAACTACTATGGCATTGATTACATAAGAATGTGTTAATTACGCGTCGAAAAGGGAAAAAAAAGAAGTAGCGAGATATCGTACACATATATATTTACGCACAATACTCACTCGCAGAATCGAAACCATCTGCCAAACCCCGCGCGTATTCGCACTCTTTTATATCAGATGGTATATATGTGTGTGTATCTATATATACTAGAAGCGTTTGCTCTCTCATGAATTATGTGCACTGTTGGTATATAGTGCTAATTCTTTTCTAACAACCGCGACGACGCGCACACGAGGGAAAGCTCACGCGATATATATGAGGTTGATGCGAGGAGGAGAGAGAATATAGGGTGTGTGCAGAAAAAGGTATATAAGTACACGGTACATTCTCGAAATTTCTTCGGGGAAGCAGCCACGAGAGTTTTTGCACGTTAAGAGCTGCCTGTGTGCAACGAATACGAGTTATTTGGAGTATTTTCACAGTGTTTGTATGTATATATATGCTATTTTGATTTACGGGCTTTATAGCCCTATACATAATACGGTAATTTTGATGTATTTGTTAGAACAGTTAACCGCGTGAGATTCGTTGTTTGTCGTCTACGACGATTAGCAAACAGAATGATCAAAATTCTCCAACGAGCCACGTTCAGTAATCTAAAAATATCTCCGGCATTGAATGCAATAAAACAACCATCGTACTTATATACACTTCTACTAACGGAAAGAAAAAATGTTTCATCCTCTACGCTATACGGGACCGACACAATGAGCTACGGGGACTAATCCACTTCGCACTTCATAAACCTTCCATCAAAGCGTCATCATTTCGCTCGTCGTGAGAGAGAGCAAAAAAAACAACACGCGCTTATACCACCCATGACAACAGACACGGTATAAACAGCCATCTGCCCCTGTATATATATATATATATATATAGCTCACACGTAACAATGGACGAGCGAAATATATGCCTAATCAGCCGCGATCAGTAATCCGCTCACCATCTTTTTTTTTTATTTTACGCTTCCACGCGCTAATGCAAAGTCGCACCACCGGGGCGGGCCCCAATATAACATTGTGGGCCATTAGCAGGGATATTTACGAGGTGTACGGTATATATCTAAGGTCCCCGTCGTATTCGCTTCCTCGTGGTAGATTATAAGATTGCCAATTGAATATTGACGAGTGTGCGCGAGGAGTGAGCACGTGCCTTAGCGCGTACGCTTTGGGAGTTTCACGTGTATGTATGTTAGTGTATAGATATGTATATATATGTGGTTGCGCATAAGGTTTTGTTGCTCAGCCGTTCGGGAATCTTTCTTTTATGTTCGGAGGAATGGGAGGGAGAAAAGGGTTTGAAATAAAGTTAGGACGTGGATATTATAAATGCGCGGTTCGAGGAATGAGTCTTCGAAATAGCCTTTTGTATTCTCCGGCGTTATTGAGGAACTTTGATGTTTTAGGCGGGGGGGGGGGGGGTTGTGTAAAATTTTATCGATGAATTGTGATATGAATGAAAATTTTTCAAGTTTTTATTGGTATTTTCAGAATTGAATGTACCTTAAATTAAAGGAAAACAAAAGACCCAGGCTAAAAACGTAATTATTTTTTTTTTCATTAATATCTAATCTACATCAAACTATATTGACTGTAACAATAAACCCCCTTTTCCATTCAATAAAAATCAAAATTTTAACGAGCAAGCGCATCGCTCTTTCTCTCTCTCTCTCTCTCTCTCTCAAAACGCGTATCCATACGCTCTCGCATATATAAAGACGCGCTCGCGCGTATATATACGCGCCAAGCGCCCGGCAAGCGTGTTTTACGAGGCTTCTGCAATTAAACCGTTTCCGCGGGCTAGATCCGCGTGTGCGCGCGCGCGCTCCCGGGGCGTTATACGAGCGCTGCACTGTGCACTGCGTTTCCTCGCGCGCGCATACACGCTTACTATACGGAGAGAGGCTATTAACCCTCTGACCCCGGCCGCCACGCCTGAAAAGGCCCTAAAAAGTCACGCGCAGCTAGAGCGCGAGATTTCCTCGTTTTTTTTTTTTTAAATAAATCTCGAGGTTTACGGCGAGGAAGAGGGATAGAAGAAGAAGAAGAAGAGAGATAGTAAAAGTTGCTGCCTTTTATAGGGTATTATTCCCTAGTGGGGGGTAAGGGTAGACTTTTGAATTCGAAGTTGATGATTTCATATAAAGTGCGAGATGGGTCCGATGGAGGTATGATATATTCTGTGTATAGTGTTATATAGGTTGCGAAGGCGTTTTAGAGTTTGAGGAAGATGATTGACGCAGAGGGTAAAAGAATTTTTTTGGAGCTGTAAAAAGAAGGTTTGTAGAATGGAAAGATCCGAGAAATTTAACGATTGGTATATGTGTATACATTGTTGGCCACGAACACCACACGGGTGGTTGACTACTGCGCGTTGTCATAAAATTCGATACAGCTAGCTAGATTCTACCCTTCCAAAAAGTCCTCGCCTCCTTCTATCACCTATACACAACGACAATGAAAAAGTCTACCACGGCGGTCGAATATTCGAGTATAGACGAAATCCGAGACCGCTAATCGTTCGAAACGCCATAAAATTGACAACTGCCCGCATTAATTACCCGCCTCTCTCCCTCTTTCTCGATAATAAAGACATACGTGCGTATACCTATATATATATATATACGTGCAGAAAAGCAGTATAAGGGGACAATGGTCAGCGTGAAATCGTAAAGCGTGGGCGTATACTGTCCACTCTATATAGAGTTGTGAATTTTCCGAGTTTAATCGGGTGAATAGAGCGCGGGAAGGGACAATGGTCAAGCGAGCTGTGACCGCAGCTGCGCTATATATGCTTTATATTTTCCATTCGTATACAAGGGATCACGCGGGTGCGATTCGTTATAGTTGAACGACGGAAAGTAAGAGGAAGTATATGGTATGTTGGTTCCTTGACAGATTTTATATATGTTTGGAGTGCGTGCGGGAGTGAGTTGAGAGAGAGGGAGAGTTTTTGTGCGTGCAACACGACGCGTGGCACAGGGTTGACGCGTGCCGCGTGTCTGTCTAAGCCCTCTTCTCAATTAATTTTTTTTTTTCAAGAGAACGTCTAAGAGAGCTGCTTGATGCGGGGATATATAGGTATACTTGCGCGTGTCGCGAAGCTATACTTTACGTGTACTTAAGCTCTTATGTACTCGTTGCGGTTGGAAAAATAAAAAATAAATCAAACGACAATAAGTTTTAATTACAGGTAGCTATAAGGATAACGTCGTTGACTATAATATAAGAGGAAAATGACAGACGACTTTTATTACTGCAGTAAATTATTGCAAACTCCAGCGCACTTTTATCGCGGCCAATATTGCACTTCACTCGGTTAAATCGCACTTACGGCGCTCGTCCCGATAAGATTGTAAGTCGAGTTCATTAAGCAACCCTTGTTCTTCCAATTTTTTCCTATCTAATAATACCAAAGCAACAATTTCAATGGTGTCTCCTATACATCTATATATATATATTTAAAATCAATAATATTTCAGCTCGCCGCATAAACAAAAAGCAACGTGATCGAGTAGCCCTATACATATATATATATATGTGCACACGCATACATATACATATACACGTTCGCTTGCATGTGCATATAGGCGGACACCCCCGCAGCTGCGCTCATGCTGACCAGCAGCAGCCGCCCACGCGCAGCAAGAGTACAATGCCGCGGGCTTCGGTTATCGGGCCATTATGCCGGACACGTCGCCCGCTCTCTCTCTCTCTCTCTCCTGCAGCACACACACATATATATATACGTACAAGCTCGCACTTCACACGTGTGCGTGTGTGTGTGTGCGTAAATATATACATATATATTCGAAACCGGCTTAATCTCGCGCGCCTCGTTTTACGCTGCTCCACGCAGTGCTGGCGTATAGTCATAACCGTCGTACGCGTGTGTCTCTTTGTCGAATGTGTATATATATATATATATATATACACAACGCGCGTGCGCGTATCCTCCCCCGAGCTTAATTGAGTTGTAGGGAGTATTATTCACTCGAGGCCTTTCTAAAGGTATATATAACGATATTTCTCCGGACGTTTATCTCCGTGCGGGGGACGATGGTATTATTTTGGCTTTTAATTGTACGCGAGCGCGTGTGTGTGTGTGTATAAAGGTGGCACGCGCGTGCGGGAGGGAACGAGCGAGGACTATTGTCAACGTGTGCGCGGCTTTTGAAGGTTTTCGAAATCGGTGATTTATGGCGTGTTCGGTAATTTCGCGCCGGACGTATATAGTCGCCAGTGATTTCTTCTCCTGGTGTATGTGTGCCAGCGGGGGTATACAGTCATTTTTTAAATGCACGATGCGTTCCGTGAGATGGGTCATGTCACATTTTTCATAAATGTATTCTATGACATATATATATTATATCATTATTCACTATAGATATATATATAGTATATCACGACCTAGTTTAACGTATAAACATATACAAAAGAGATAGTCAGGAGTACGTACAGTAGTTATCTTTTTCTTTTTTTTTTATCGCCAACCGAAACAACATAATTTCATGGAATCAGTACACACAACCGTCACCGTATATACCACACTGCGGTGTACGCAAATTTTAATTTCAACCATATATACATATATATACACATATACATACACGTATACTCGTAATCAATTCGCACGCTTAAACCGCGAGGTCTATAGCGTTCTTCCTATATGTATATATACACCTCTATTCGGCATTATAAATTTCGAGCAGTTTAACACGCAGAACACATACATAACGATAATACATGAGTTTTCAAGCCATTTGAATTACAAACGAACGAAGGCTTGATAATTTATGCGCGAGGGGCCTTATCTCGGCTGTGAGTTCGCCTCGGGAAAAGAGGAGCAAATGTTGTAGTTGCGATTTCGCACGTACACACGTATATAATATACGCGCTTGGCGCTATTCACTACTAGACGGTTTTCGGCGGAAAACAATAAACTGCCGCTGAGAGTTCGTATACGTATATATACAAACGTATAAGGTGTATAATACACATACATATATATACAGACGTTTGGACGTTGAAGCGTATGTATATACTCATGTGTATATGCAGCATATACGTACGAGCGGCGGACGTATCGCGATAAATTTTATCGCGCAGGACGTGTAATTCCGATAGCCAGGGTTAAAAAGCCCGCGGGGAAAAAGAGAGGGAGTTTCGGCTATATTATGCCGGAGAGAGTATAAGCGAAAGGGTCGACCCGTGCATGGGAAAATCACGTACAGCTCTTTTTTTTCCACCCTCGCACGCGCGTTCGGCCGACGCGCGTTCACTTTTCTCGCTTTTTCTGCGCCTTTTTCGATCGCGCCCGATTTACGGGAAAGCGGTGATGCTTATACGAGCTGCCCTTTTTTTTCTCCTTGATCGCTGTGTATAGATGTGTACGGTTACCCCCTTTTTTTTTGAGTGATTGAACCTGCAAGGGTATATAGGGTGGATGTTGTATGTTCGAGCGTTTGTCCGTAACGTCGTAAATTCGATGGTTAGCGATGGTCGGTTGGGATTATGATATGCGTATGATTATGGAATTTATGACTTTATTGGATTAGTTGCGAGATGAAATCCGAAGATTGTACGTATAGTAGTAAATTTTTATCGTTTATTCCTTAAAGTATAAGTAAAAACAATTTTATCCATTGTTTTCTAATTCTTTTAGCTATTACAAAACGACACAGACTATTTTAAAAGTATATACTTAAACGTCAAATAAAGCCATAAGATCCAGCAACAAATTTAAAAAATCTTAAATTTCGATTTCTCCTCTCTCCTTAACGAACGAATCCGTCATAAAAACGTCACATACGCACGCCGCGTATTCCTGCGAACTCGTATATATAAAAGCCTGCAGCAGCACGAAAACTCTCAATCGCAGTTTTCCAATAAAGCGCATGCGACAACCTCTGTATACTTATACACACGCGACGTTTTTTATCCCCAATCCACGCTGTGTGTATATATATAGTCGTGGCACATCGGCACACTAGCGCGTAATTGGCCGGCGAATATTTCACATTTTTGACGAGCGCCGCGTTGCAACAACGCGACATCCGAAGTGTTTTAATGAGGGAGATTTTTTCGTCGCCTATATACATCAGCAGTAAACGCATACGAGGAAGCGAAAACGTATAACGTGTGTGCAACTCACGCGCGCGTATGTGTATATATATATAAATTCCGGGGTGAAAAAGTTACGCGTGCGAATATCACCCGCATGCCGCGGTGTGTATAAGGAAAAGCAGCTGTGCGAGTATAAAGTATGTGCGTATGTGTGTGTATATATATATGTATGTATAAGGGAAAGAGAGAGAGCGAAAGGTCTTCTATACCGTCTTTTTCCGCGCGTATGGTTTTATCCCCGATGGGATTGCGATCGCTGATTTATCCGCTTTTCTCGCAATAATGCCCAAAAGACGCGCGCGCGCGTGTATGTGTGAGAGGTTGGGAATCGATGATGGAATGGCTGGGTATTACCGCGGTAGGCTTATAAATTATAGCGCGTTCTTGCCGGTTACGATAGTAGCTATATATGCTGCGCCCGCGCGTGCGTTATCTTTATGGAATTGAATAGATGTGTGTGTGTGTGTATATATGTATATATGGGTATAACGTGAACGATCGAAGCAATGAAAGTATATCCTTCTTTTTATAGACAATTTGCCAGATGGTTTAATAAATTAAACTGGTTGGCTGGAAAAATTTTAACGTCTTTTTTTCATGGAACAAAAAATAATTTTAATTATGCGTAACGTATTAGAACGATATTAATAATAATAATTGAAAAAATCCTTGTATTTAAAAAAAAAATTAATTTTATATCACCGCAAAGAACCTTCAACTCACAAACCTCCCATCGCATTTATCAACCGTGAAACATTAAAACCCTCTTACTCATTCTTGGCCAATTATATTCTACTCCCTAGCTCCGCAATTTGTATACGCTCGACGTCCGAGACATTTCGTCCACACCGCGGCTTCTTCCTTCTCACTCGCCCCCGTCGCGACTTTAAAGCAAGAGAGCGTTTCCTCTTGGTCTCGAGGTCAGGAAACGTGCGAGCGAAAGGGTTCGAAGTCAGAAGCAAGCAAACGATGACGCCGGGGGGCTGCAAGAGAAAGAGAGAGAGAGAGAGAGAGAGAGAGAGAGGAAAACCGAGCCGAGGCGCGTGCCATGGTAGTATAGCTCACCCTCCTTTAGTTTCAGCCTCTCGCTCGCTGTAACACCCATAAATAAATAGGGTTTCCGTCGTCTTGGGTTCCGTCACAGAGAGAGATGAAGGGGAGAGACAGAAAGAGAGGGAGTGTGTCTTTTGGTCGTGCTGGCCAAAGGGACTACTACTACCCCCTTGCGAAAGGATCACGATGTTCTTTTTGGAGGGAAGAGAGACAGAGAGAGTTCGGGAGATGGAATATTGATAAATGTTTTAATGGTGATTGCTTGATTAGGGTTCGGAATTTTTGCCAGGCGGAAGATTATTTTTGCACGAATTCTTTGTTATTTTTTATTAATA
This sequence comes from Torymus tubicola, assembly GCA_035583055.1. Taxonomy (NCBI): domain Eukaryota; kingdom Metazoa; phylum Arthropoda; class Insecta; order Hymenoptera; family Torymidae; genus Torymus; species Torymus tubicola. The sequence continues at coordinate 677,955 of JAWWEQ010000010.1, forward strand.
GTGTAAAATTTTCTTTTGCTTTTGTAGTAGGTGTAGTAATATTATAGCGTAAAGTCTCGCACATTATATACATAATCCTAATAATAAACGATAGAAAAATTCAACGTTTTTCAATTCAACAATTTTTATATCCCAAAAATTTCTTTTTTTTCAGATCAATATCAAATAAACCTAAATAGTCAAAAAAAGAAACTTCTATTATTTTCGTATATACGTCCCTTAAACGAACGTCATTCCCGTTCATCAACCATCCACATATATATAACGAGCCGTTTCCTTAACCCTCGCACCCGTTCTCATACGCCTTTCTCTCCACGCCCGATTACCGCTCATCCTCTATATATACCAATATACTCGTTCTGACCATCCACTTCTACCCTATCCCCTCACACACACACATCTTATACTATACATCTCATCTCCTCTCACCGTTCCACATTATATCCCTGCTGCTTGTACCGCACGCGACTACTATATACCTATATTATACTCTTTCCAAAACGAGGGTGACGGCACGCACGCACACGCGCGCGCGTGTATATATATATATATTTTCAGCCTCTCATTTTTACGTATTTCGGGAAAATGCGTTATTTAGGTGCTCTATGTATAGACGCGTGGCGCGCGCGTGTATAGGGAAGAGGGAGAGAGAGACGTTCTTTTCCGATTTCTTGAATTATGCCGCGCGTCAAGTCAAACGCCCGCGCGCGCGTGCATGCGCGCACCCCTGCAATGAACCAAGGGGACACACACACATTGGAGCATTAATTCTGGAAATGGGAATTTTCATAGGCTGTAGAGCGGAGATTTTAAATAAACATTACGGCCGTAGGAGAGAGAAAGAGAGAGGAAGTATATATGAGGGAGACATATAGTAGTGAAATATGGACCCTCGATGCAGCGTGCACGCGCGCGGCCGTCGGTTTTAATTTTCAAAGCTGTCGCGTTGCCGCGGGGGTGCGTGAATTTCGAAACGGGAGAGTATAAGGTATATAGAGTACGGATGTTAATAGGTGTGTGGGTCGAGGGAGGTTTTATGGAGGAAATTGTTGATTTTACGGGTATATGTATATGCGAGTGTTGTTACGGCTTACTGAAATTCTGAGAATTATTTCGACGATTTAGTTATATACATATATACAGTTGTATCCACATACAATTTTGTAGATGCTACATACGAATTATTGAAATCGTTAAAATTTTTTCAATTTAAAAGTACGTTAACTCACACTAGTTCGCTTTAAGATTCATTTCATTTCAAACGTTATATACGCGACTGATTTATTATTATGAAACGGCCGTGTCTTATCAATACTATTTCACTTCATTTTAAAAGAGAAGCATTAATCTTAATTTAGCTTACACGGTCAGATGGTGGGATAAGATTACCGGCGACATATTCTCGCACACCTTCGCGAAAACCTTCTTAATTACCATATAAATATTCTTTCTACTCCCTTCTCAACTATACCAACGTACCTACCGCTATATACCTTTAAGACCCTTATTCCTACTCACCCTCGGGTAACATTTAAAATGAAAAAGAAAAAGAAAATCAAAACCTCAACAATACCAGGACACATCGATTGCAGCATACACGTGCTGTATATATATATATATATATATATATATAGTAGCAGGAAGAAAGGACTTTCGATCCTCCTTTTAAACCCTACACACATACGTATTACACACCACGAACGCGCGCGCGCGCGCGACTCATAAAGATCCTTACACCAAGATAAATCGCGTTCGCGTTTGCGCGAGCGCGAGTTACACGCCGTTTAGCAGATCATCTAAATTACGCGAGCGCGCGTAAATATATTCGGCTCGTGTAAAAAGGCGAGAGAATCTCTCGTCGAGATAATAATACTACTACTACCACTGTATATGCTTCTATACTAGGCTGTGATGGTAGTCACGCATGCGAGTTAATTTTCCACCCCCGTTCGTTGGCTTATACTGATAACACGGCCGCGATTTACACATTCGCGTGTTGGCGTGGGGAAAAATCCTTATTCTCCTCTTCCTCCTCCTCCTCCTTGGGTTTTTCGAATTTGCTCGAAGGAGAGAGAGAGATTCGATCGACTATGTCTATATATGTATGCGTATCTGTACACACATGTGTGTGTGGATTTCGCGTGAGGGCCGCCGATCTCTTTGCATGAGGGTAATTACGGGGTTGTCGCGGTTTTGCTCGCTGCCAAGTGGCTGTTGTCGAGAAATTTTTCTTTGAGAAAGAAAGAGAGTGGGTATGGGGCACGTGCGGACTATAAGGGAAACGACTTTATTAGCGGACGAAAGAAGGGCGAGAGGTGTGGTTTTTAAAAGCTTGTATAGTGATTATTCATACGGTTAGATAGAATTGTTACGTTACTTGAGCAGCTATACAGAATACTCAAGGGAATTAAAGGCAATTGATTTCTTTATTTACACTCAAAATATGACAATTTTTTATATTATAAGAAATATAATGGACCCCTAAAATAAATCGTGAAATAACACAACTGATTTAGCGGCAATCAGTCACCGACTGACATCCAAATTTACTCGAAATACATATCCTCGTCCTTACCCTACATCTAAATATACACTCCCGAAATCCCAAACATAACTAAAATCGCATCTGCCGCGGCGGCTCGATACGCACCCAAAAAAAGAACCTACTTTACTTTTCTCCCCGCATCCACGCATATATAGCCATACCCCAACTCACACCATAAACCATCGATTTAGCATTTACAACGCCAATTCCTCCCCTCCTCTCCATACTATATACCTCGCTCTTTTACAATTCGCCTGGCGATGGGTCTATATATACGTACATCGACCCCACAACACACACCGTAACGCGCGCAGGTGCAAGATATCATGGTTGCTTTTTATTAGCCTCCTCTTGATTGTATATATATCCTCTCACACCTCTCTCTTACTGTCTTCACCATCTCTCCTCTATTAATTTATATTTTACAACGCGCCCGCGCGCGCGGTTTATTATATAGACAGGATATGCATGCGCAACGCGCGGTGTGTTTCTCACGCGGAATAAAAGCTCATGCGCCTATTATAACAGCTCGACGACGACGAAGAAGAAGAAGAAGAAGTAGTGGCGGCGGTAGCGCAGTGTCGACGTATAGTGGCAAGGACATTGCGGATGGATGTATGTATGTGTATGTGTATATATATATATGTGTGGTTGTGCGGCTATGGATCTCGCACGCGCGCGCGCGCGTGCATTACGTATGTGAGGCCGCGCGAGAATGCGAATGAAATATTTATGCCGGGGACTTATTGGTTCGGCGAAAGCGGCGGCGGCTGCGATCGTCGGAATAATAGCTCATGCTAGTGTGTGTTGTGTGTATATATATGTATATATGCAGTGCGCGTGTCTGTGTGTGTGGAGAGAGAGAGCTTTCTTTTTTTGCCTTTCTTTTCGCGCTATGTCGCAAGTGTGTTGTGGTGGATGGCGAAGTCTGTAATGATGGATGGAGTTAGATGATGGGGAATGAACGGTGAGGTGTGTGCGATCGATTGTTGAATGGGGAGAGCGACAGAGAGAGAATAGAGATTTTTTTTGCCAAAGAGAGGGGAGTCGATGGCGAATATTTAATTGATGGAGAGTGTGGGTGGGAGTTCGATGATTGTTTGGGTTGTGAATAGAGACTCGTAAGTGATTTTTTTTCTCTGTTTTGTATTGTGTCGCTTATTTGAGAAGAATTTTTTTTCAATGATTGATTCGTTGAATTTCTATAGATATTATTTTGATGAAGTATTATTACACTATGCAATCACAAAATTATATAGATTCATAAAAACCAAATTCAATTTAAAAAAAAAAGGAAATAATAAAAATAATTTATCAGTACCTACCAACTCCCGCCTAAATATAAAAAAAAATCACTCGACCGTGAAAAACCTTCTAAACCCCCCAACCTCTCTCTCTCTTATAGTTTCCCTAACACTCGCTAGACATTCACTTTGACAGCCACGCGACGTTAAGTACTATACACATCAGGTCGAGCGAGAGCACATGCTCTCCTCGCATATCACGAAGCAGTATAGCGAAGAAGCAGCAACAGCAGTAGCAGACGGCTTCTGCGGGCGTTTAACGCCTTTTTCACGCCCGATCCCAGACGCGTTCGCTACTGCTGCTACTGCAGCAGCCTCCGGAATATTTACATCGGTATATTTAGTCTGGGCGTGCTCGCGCGGCGTTTATAACAGTTTATGTGGCTCTCCGGCTTGTCACCACCGAACGACAGGAGCTGTGCGCGAACTTGTACCAAAAAAAAAAGAAAAAAAGACGAGTGTAGTATTATAAATTTTGCGGAAGAAGCGTACGATGACGAGTGCGAGGAGGGATTGTGCACGTGTCTCTTTCTCTCTCTCTCCCGTGTGGCTAAGGAATTAAGGCTTGAATTTATGAGATTTATTTTTGTTGAATATGCTTGTGTCTGGAGGTGTATAAAGATTTTAATAATATTTTTAAAATAGGTATAGTGGAGAGGCGTTTTCTTTTTTATCAGAGGTTGCTGTCCATTTCGGGGATATTGGGATATATCGAAAAAGTGTGAAAATGCATATAGAGAGAATTGGACAAACGTGTATTTTAAGAAAAAACGTCTGGATTATAAATATAACCGAATTTATATACGAGGACGTTAATTTTCTGACGCTGAAGTCAATTAGAAAATCGAAAACGTATATAATGCATGATCGAAATGGAACGATGAAAATTTAACTCAGAGAATAGCGTTTGTCATCTCGTAATTCTCCCCAACGCGTCTGTATAAACTGAAAAACTAACGATATTATACGCGCTGCAGCTTCGTGCTGCATGTCAAAAATAACTCTGTGCCCGCGCAGGCCCCAAAATTAATGACATTCATAAATTTATGAAAGCTCAAAGAACAAACATCATTTAAATGGCATTATGATGTTTTCATAACACATAAATAAATATACTACAGAGCGAAGCGAGCACGAGATAGACCGCGCATATCTATCCGGCTCATGGAAAAACGAAGCACAGGAAACATAAATAATGCACCGGAGATTTAAAGATTTGCCAGATACACACAAGCGGCTCGCCGCCGCTGCTGTGACTATATGGGAGAGAAACTCACGCGGTATGGAAGAAGGAGAAAAAAAAACGTGTGGATCCAGGCTTTTAAAGTATCTTTCTTTTTCACCGTGCCGACGTTTCCCGAAAATTCGAAAAATTCAGTCGCATACTCTAAGTGGAGAGAGAGAGAGGGGGAAGAAAGAGAAAGAGCGACACGCGCGCGCGCACGCTCGGCGACAAACACAGACAGTAAAGAGGCGCGTAAAAATCGAGACAGCAGCACGTGTTCGTCTCGTTACTCTCTCTCTCTCTTTCTCTCGTCTCTCGTGTGGCGGTAATAGTATAGCATTCTGAGGCCAGATGACGAATTGTTCTCCGAGAATAGGAGAAAGAGAGAGAGAGAGAAAGAGAGAGAAAGTGGCGTAGACGAGGAGGAAGAAAACGAGGGGAGTTGTAGGGTATTATGGTAACAATAAGAGGACGTCCGCGAGTATATACACGGATAAATATTTGAAAATTCGCGTATATATGTGCGTGCGTGAAAAAAGAAGCTGCCAGATGCTACTATATGCTTCTCGTGGTTTTTGCCCGAACGAGAGGAAGAGAGGAAGAGAGATTGAAGCACGATTTATTCGGCAGGAAGCGTCGTGTCATTCTTTTTCGAAAGAGAGACAGATAGACGCAGACCGGGAATTCCTGTATACAAATGCGGATTGTGTGTATATCACGGCTTGGCGCTTTTTTAATAACTATAAACGCGGGGTTATTTTTAGATGACGCTTGTGGATTATTACGCTTTAGTCGTAGCTGAAACCCTGCCTCTTTTATGATCGATTACTCATCACCTTGTAATTTTAAAGCATTCTAGTTTTTGAAATTTTACAATCACATATACGCTGTATATTTGATTCCGATTTCGTCGATTTTCGCATGCACACAAGTCAGCATGTAGAGTAACACGAAAAAAGATCTCAGTCTCTTGAAATTAGCATAGGTCCACGTGGCATCCTCACGGCGAAGTCAGTATACGTGATCAACTTCATGTTTTGTATTTGCACACTCGCATAATACAACGCTACATATATATATATATATATATATATATATATATAGATATATATATACACGGATGTGCAAAAATTTGCAGATTTATCGAGGATTTATCGAGAATCGATATTCCACGACACTATGGCGCGCGTTGCAAGTCATTGATTCTATGCATGTTGTGCAATGCTATACTGTCCATCGACGTAAACTTCCACTGCAATGAAGATCGGAAACTCACACAGACATTTGAATTATTAAACTAATCCGTGTCCTATTCCAATATATATATATATATATACACGACACATGCCACCTTGAGCAAACAACGCAATATCTTATACTATACTACAGTCTTTACAATCCCCAGTCACATAAAAGAAAAAAAAAGAAAAAAAAAGGAATAAGAAACGCAAATTAAATATCGAAGTCAATCACGACAACACAATAAAACGACTTCCCGTAATAAAACGCTCGTATATAGCTATACCTATACATATATATGCAATCTAACAACCCGTCCCATGCAACTACTATATACGCTGTATATGTGTATATACTGTATACTCCACTCGCAAGCGTGCGCGCGCGCGCATGCAATTTATAGACGCTCAATTCTCTCTACATTAAAGATGACGACACGCGTGTGCATAGGAGAGTCGACTCTCTTGCTAAAGATAGCCGCACGCGTGTGTCTCTCGCGAGGAAGGGCCGGTATATAGTGGCACACGATGAGAGAACACTCGAGAGAGAGAGAGAGAGAGAGTATCACAATAGACGGATTTCTCGAAACTTTTACAACATACGTATATAGCCGCTGACTCGCGTGAGTATATACGATAAAAAGTCAACGCGCGGAAAGAGCGAGGCTAATCGAATTAATAAAAGAGAGAGAGAGAGAGAGAGAGAGAGAGAGAGAAAAAAGTAGACAAGTTATTGTATCGCAGTATATCGTATGGCACACACGGGGCTTCCTGTGTAACATCCCTGTGATCATGTATAATGTATAGCTTTTGTGAATGTATAGGAATTATGTTATTTTTTTTATGCGTTATGTATACGTAAAATGTTTATGATCGAAAAAATTGCTGCTTGAAGAGAAAATTGTAGCTGACTTCAATTTATTGGTTTAGTGTTTAATAGTACTTAGAGACGATCAGGTCGCATGGCACACTATATATATGTGCGAGTCCGTCTCGATCTGCGCGAACGATGCGCGCTGCTTTGTTGGACTTTATACTACTTCATCATATGCTTCTTCGAATGTACTTCGAAGAGCTTATACTGATTAATATGTACTTGGAAAATAGGATCTAAGGTAAATTTAATTATGAAAATAGTATAGCGCGCGCGCACGGGCGTCACGTAATGCACTGTTATGTAGGTTGTGGCTATCGAAGCCCCCGATATGTCTTTTGATTTTATATAAAGGCTAATTATACCGCTGCTAATCAGTTATAATTGGTTCTTCGAGCGAGGTTGTTTTGTTTGTATCTATACACCGTATATTATGATTTCTTATACATACATATAAAAGTTATGGATACTCTCTAAAGTTGAATTAGTGAAAATTGCTCCACCATTTGAATTAGTCGAAAAAACTTCTAATTTATTAGTAAATATTCACTATTTGATTGGTATTTTTTTTAAACTACTAATCAAATTAGTAAAAAATACGAATTAAATTAGTAGTTTTAAAAAAATTTTGAATGAAATAGTAAATATACACAAATAAATTAGTAGTTTTATTCCACTAATTGTAATGGTGGAGCAATTTTCACTAATTCAACATTAGAGAGTGCAACGGTCTATAATTATTAAGATCCTTTTAATAACCACCTCACACCTATAAAATAGAATTACAACAATTAAATAATTTTTCTAACCTCGGATATCCTTAATCCTCGCGCGTAACATATTTTCGCACTGTTTGTCCCATCTTCTACATATCCACCCCCTCTTTTTTTACCCACTCCTCTATTATTCCAACCACCAGTTATATATATACGAAATCTCATGAATTCCTAACCGACCGACTGACTACCCAGCAACCTTCGTCCAATACTACCGCGTCCACCCTCTCATATATATATATATACGAACGTGCATTGATCGTGTAACGTTCGTCGGCCGTATCTGTCCTGCCTGTATACTAGCCGCTCACTCGCTCGCTCGCACATCGCCCACTCACACACAAAGCCTCTCAATAATACCCCGGTTGGCCCATAAATAAATTTAATATTGTGCTTACATCGGCGATTGCGCAACTAATCGCGTTAAGAACGCTGTATATATATATACCTATATATATACACACATATACTACTGCCCCACCACCTCAGCGCCTTCGTATATAACGCACGCAAGTCAGCGAAGGTCGCATATATATACACTTGTATGCTGGCCGTTCGCGCTCATTAGCTCACTCTCTCTCTCTCGATGATTTTCGTGATACAATCGATCGCAGTGCTATATAACGTACGGTATATATATATATATATCGATTTGCGTATATATGTGTATAATATATAAACGTATAGACGTATACACTATATGCGAGTCTCTCTAATGGGGAAAAATGAAAGGCGCGTGCGCGAACGTTTTTCGCGTGCCCGCGTGCGCGTTGCTCAATCGAGTACGCTGGGGGTATTTTTTTCTGTAACAAGACAGAGAAGGATAGAGAGAGAGAAGATGGAAAAATGTATACTGGTCGAGATATGGCTAATTAAAATGACCGAGGCGCAGTTCATCTTACGCGCGCGGTATCTTTTCTTTTTTTTGCGCTTGCTTTATTGGGAACGGAGAGCGCGCGCGCGGAGTTTTCGAAATTGGCGAGCGAGTTGAACACAGGGGAATAGGTGACGCGTATGTATGTGTGTGTGTGTGTGTGTGAGTTTCAGCGGTAATTAGCGAGGAGGTTGTGTGTATGTATGTGTGTGTGTGTATGCGACGTATGAGTTTAATATTTTTAGAGCGCGTGTGGTGCGCGTTTGCACAGCTCGTGCGCTAGTTTTTCATTGGATGACGACATCTAATTAGATTGACTGTACTTATTAGACGTTTTAGACCGTTTTTTTTTGCTATATACTCTCCTCCGCGCGGTTAAGTATATAATTGAATACTATACGTATATTGCTCGGCTTTAGCTATAAATATTTGCGCACTTAATAATTTATACCAATTCCATTAACGTTCCATAAAAGTTATTTTTACATTCATTTATACTCTATTTCTAGCTATAAACATTCGAAAAACTTTCCCCGTTAAAAAGGAAATTTCCCCAGTGTCTACCGCCGCCGCCGCGCGGAATCCCTAAACTTCCTGTCGCATTAGGCCCCGATGCATACCACACACACATATATATATACGACGACGAAATAAAGAACGCACACATAGTCCCGAAACGAAAAAAGATACACGAAAAGCCACATATCTATAGTTCTCGGGGAAACAAGGATAAAAAGAGACGCGTGTATGTATATATATACACTTTTCAATGGAAGTTATGACCGATAAGGGAGACGGAGTATGCTATATACGTATAGTGTATACCCCCGCACCTCTGCGTCGTATCCCCGAGGGCACGAGTGTGTATACGCTCTATAGCACATCTCGGGCATTATGTTATATGGGTATAAATAACTGAACGGGAGCAATAATACGTAATAATATATCAGTCGGGATTTTAGTGCTGCGAGGCTCGCGCGCGCGCGCGCATGTGGCCCAATGGTCGTAACTCATCGTCCGAGCTTCTCGCGGCTTTTCCGCGTATAGTCCAATGCTGCTGCTGCTACTGCTGCTGCTGGCTTTTGTAAGATTCTTCGATTGCAAAAAGATGACTTATCCCGTTATTGCGCGGGGGCGCGATCGTAGTGGATGATGGAGGGCGATTACAAGGAGATAAATAAGGAGAGAGAGAGGTTTGCGCGACTTTTACGTTCGTTTATTTGATTTGAAACGAGGGAGGACGAAGAGAGAGAGAGAGAGAGAGAGATCGATGGTGAGGTTGGTATGAAAGATGGCCGCAAGTTTTTAAAGGTGTGGTAGGCACTGGCACGAGGTCGGTATGATTAGAGGTGCGGTTTCTACTGGAAGATATAGTTTTGATTGGATTGGTGGGTGATAAATCGGTCGATGGGAGAAGAAATTTTTCCAAGTGAATTATTGATCTGGACACACAGAGGTATACATATATATATATACGCTCGCGATTATATGTCTGGATGTAGGAATCGCTGGATTTTATTGGCCGAATGATTTGTTGGAATGAAAAATTCAATTTTATAGCCGATATTCATTTTCATATCTTCTTTGTATAACATATATATGTATATGTATATCATTGAAAAAAGCTTAAATTCAATTTTTTATCGGATAAATTAACGTGTGTTGTAAATATAATAATCGTTTTAATTTTTACGTACTAATCGTTCCACTAAATTTATCAATTCTCCAAAATTTCCCAAATATCTAATAACTCAATCTCACGGACACAACGTATATATATATATATATATACGCGCGAAATCCCTGATACTGGCGCGCGCTGCACGGTATAATATACATATCCGATTTGATTCCGAGCGACGGCGGCGGGCAATCCCGATAATTCGAGGGCGTATCGCGAGTCCGCATCGTTCCTTTTCATTCCCTTGCATGCGGCCTCGCCCTCTCTCTCTCTCTCTCTCTCTCTCTTCCTCCACCCCTTTACCCTACATATATACACCAACCCTCTTTGAATATTACGCCTGGGATATCTATATATACACGTGCACGGTGGTACACAGCCGAGACGAGGGAAAGTTTGTCAAGTTCTTTATAGCAAATCGAAGCGAGGGTGTATACACGTCTATATATGTATATATATATGTACGCAACGTTGGCTTAATGGGGTGGAAAATTATTATGATGAAATCTCTCTCTCTAGTTCCCCACGCGAAAGAGAGGCGCGATTACCGGATTGGGTTGAGCGCTACAGAGCAAAGTCTTCGGGGAGTTTTCGCAGTGCTGTAGCGCGATTTTTGTTTTTAAAGGCGAAAGTTCCAAGTTCGCTCGCGCGTTCTTTTGCAGTGTATATATATATATCTATACACACGCGCGGGTGCGAGTTGGGTATTGAAGGCAAACGCGCTGAATGGGAGGTTAATTGAGCGGTTCATTGGAGTTAAAGTTTCCTGCTGGGGAGTTGAATAAGAGGGGTGGAGGTAGGGGAGGCTCTTATTAATTTCGGGGATGATCAAAGAGGTGCATTAAGTCTTTAATTTTTTTAATTACAGTTTTTAGTTACGGTAATACCTTCAGTCTAATTAAACTAATTATAATCGCTCGTTAATATAATAATACATTTTGTTTGTTTATTCAAATTGCTATCTGATAATATGACTATATAAAAGTCGTACGATACATCTCAATATCAACGTTTTACAGCCTGTAAAAAATCAATTTCTCCATATATTCCCCTCATACCTTATGAAGTCGCCTTAAAAAAACACTCGCCTCTTATACGAATCGCGTCCCTATACATTTAATACACCACCCCCTTAGGATCGACTTCCTCGCAGCCGCAATATGTACACGCGCAGCCTCTCCTCGCCAATATTTGCCATAGCGACGTGCCGTCTCCCGACACCCGAGGCATTAATATTATATCATATCGACGGGAGGGGACGACACGAGCGCGCGTCTTGAAAAATCGTCTCGCGCGCGTCGATCTCGCGTTACCGTGTGCAAATAGACGCCGCGCGGTTTGAGGGTGGCTGTTACTTTGCACGCACCCTTTTTATATTATTCTATGTGGGTGGGATGGGAATAAGGGAGAAAGCGCGATTATTTATCGTCGTTATTAGAGGTCGTTTTGCTTGGTATAGAGATATAGTAACTGAATTGTTTGCTTATTCTTTCATGACGACCGCTTTATCGTCAGCTGAATAAGTTATATTGCCGAACGGGGAGACGCGTATATATATATAAATGAAACGTGTATTAAATTGTTTTCTTTACGATAACGTTTTAGGTTGCGAAAGTATGATATGTTTCTTCTCCTTTTTATTTTCTTTTACGAGAAATAACTTTTGAGCGAGAAATATATAGCGAACCGAGTAAATCTGTTTTAATACCATAAAAGGAAGTTGAAAAATGTTAGTTCGCAGCTGAGTGAGAGACAGAGAGAGCGAGCAATTATCGTAATCTCGTGAGTCACAAATTGCAACAACGACGAAGAACGGCGTCGATCAAAACTATACAGGCAGCTAGCTGTAGGCCAAGTACGTACGTATATACGCGCATGTGTGTATGTGTGTATCTCTCGCTAAATTAATCCTGCTATGTGCACTTTCCAGAACTAGTATAACTTGCTTCGTTCTCTCGCTCTATACTACTACAGAAATTTTGGCGCAAGCGGTAGTCGAACAACGATGATGCATTTTCTCTGTCTCATATATATTTCTCTCTCTCTCTCTCTTACTCTCTTGGGTATACGCGCGCGGGAAAATAATTGAGGTTTCGCGCGAGAAAAACACGTCACGTTCATCGGGCACTTAGCGGCGGCGCGGCTGCGCACAATGAACGACATATTTCACGATGATGCTGCTACCGCCACTGCTATATACTACTGCGAGAGTTGGCTCGGCAGTTAATAGCCGTAATTAGCAGCGAGCGCCTCTTCTTCTCCACCACCTCCTCCTCCTCCTTCGTTGTCTCTGAGATGACGTTGGCGGAACGAAGAGAAGTATGGAGCATAGCGTTTTCGAAAAGTGGAAGGGATCAGGGGCAGGAATGATGTAATTTTTCAAGTTTTTTAAAAAGAGGGAGAGTTAAGAAAAAAGTAGAGCACTTTTTATCAAAATCACGGTACTTTTGTTTACCAAGACGTGTGTCAGGTTTTGCAAGTCTGCTATGACGGAAGCTCCACTCAATTTATGATGTTGCCGTTTTCTTTGCCAGTGGAAAAAGGACCACCCGATAGACCCCGCTAGCTCGTTATACATCAAGATCGCAAGCGCACTCTTGCATATCCGATAGCTATACCGTGAGAAAATAATATACTGCACTCGATAAAATTTTAAATAAATATAAATATACACAGCTCATAGACAGAATCAAGACTCCTTTCCTCGTCTCATATCTCGAACTCTTCAAGCGCCGGCACAAAACGACCTACACAGACACGCGCTCATGCACACGCGTTATACACAGACTATATACACGCATACAGACAGAGACTCGAACCGAGCGAGCGAGACAGAGCGCGCAATGGACCGGCGAAGTTAGAAAGGAATGCCCCGTGCGGCAGAGCGCGCGTTTCTATATTTACCTCTCTCGCGCGAAAGAGATACACAGCTCCTCCGGGCGCTGACACAATGGAGCTGCCTCACCGCGGCGAGCGTATAGTACTCGCGTATATAGAAGGAGTTGGGAGAGAGAGAGAGAGCGGTAAGCTCTAGCGCCGGGGCCAAGAGAGGACCGATAAATCAGAGCCGAGGCGCACGCGCGTGCGCGACACTTTGTCGTTTTTGCGTGGACGATGATGATGATGATGATGACGAGATTTTTTTCTTTTTGACGGTGCTGTGGGTTATGAGAATAGTATTATACATAGGTATATATAGAGGTCGAAGTACATAATTTTCGATGGGTTGAAAGTTTACGAGTATATATATGTATATACACAATACACGAGACACATAATCGAAGACTAATTAATGGTCCGCATTAAATTTACGACGTAACGACGCTAATTTAACGATTGTTATAGTATAATCATCAATCGCGACGATCCTCGCTGTAAATTCTCTCTCTCTCTCGAACCCCATGTAAAATCCCCATTATATCTCTCTGCCCATAAACGCGAATCAACATTCATTATCCGTGCCAATATATATACAGAACACAACGATTATCCGAATGGCCTCCTCCTCCTCCTCCTCCGCGTGTATATGCTCGGCGAAAGTTCAGAACAGTAGTAGTAGTAGTAGTAGTAGTAGAGACCCTCGATCAGGGGATCCGATTTTCCCACAGCTATATATATATACTAACGCTCTCGCGACACAATAGAAATCAGCCGTACGACAAATAAAATTATCATAAGAATGTATTATACAGCAGTATAAGCAACAACAACGCCTACGTATTTTCGTGCGCGGAATTCCGCGGCGAGTTTTTTGGAAACCGCCGTATATGTTCGCTTACTTGCAAGGAAATCGAAGCGAAAGCAGGACGCATGTAAGAGAAAGAAAGAGAGAGAGAGAGGATACCTTAAATGTTGGATCTATAGAATAGGTTATGCGCGCTCGTCACGTACGACCATGCGCGAGGTCGCTCGTATAAGCAAGGGATACGGTCGATATATATAAGTGTATAGAGAGTTGGAGAGGTACTCTTTCGCTCTCTCGCGGGAGCTGTACGCGCAAAATTTTTATATTGTGTATATATACTGTGGTGTAAGGTGGGTCACGTGCGGTGGTCGAGTTTATCGGACGGTTTTGGACGTTGGAGGGTATAGTGTGTAGCGTATATAGTTTGCTGCTCGTTCCTGGCAGATTGTTTATATACAGGAGGTATTATATGCCGAGGTCGGGGTTATGGCTCGTTTCTGCGTGTGCTGTTTTTCTTTTTTTTTTTTGTTTGGTTGGTTGGTGGGATTATAAAGGTGATAAGGGTCGGTATATAGGGATGAAGCATAAGGGTTTCTGGGATTGCTTATTGTGTATATAAAGGAATATGACGGGTGGTTGTGAAAGTTTGATGGGGAAGGGTTTGTGGGGAGGATTTTGTGTGGTATGGGACAAATCGGAGGTTTAGGAAAGGATGATGTTATTGCGATTTTAGTGTGATAGAACGGGGTTGAAATATAGAATTAAGGGTATATAGAGATGGAGACTTTTGATTTATGTACAATTTAATCGTCAATTTGGTATTTTTAATTACAAATTGAATGAAAATTTATTTTTAGGTAAAATTATGTTGTTTGAAAAAATTATATTTCTATAGTAAACTCTTTTTCGATTTGTAATATGAACAAAGTTTTAAAATGAACGAATTTAGAGTTCCGATAATAAACATGCTCCATATATTCTTATCCAAACTATAAAGGAGAACCAGTTACAATTTCGCAAGTACATAAATATCAAAATCAATAACAAATTCCTCATCGAAAGGTATATATACCGAAAAAAGTATATACCAAACACGCCTGACTCACGGCTGAGGAATCGGAGCACGCGACTTTCTTATGGTCATATCGCTCTTGAACGCACATACATACACAGACACCAACACAGCTTCTCAAACTCGACCCGCGTGCCGTTCGCGATAAATCTTCTCTTTCTTTTTGGATGACACCATGCGACTGCGCTGCGAGCGTCGAGAAAAGCAAGACGCGCATGCTCCACCAAAACGCGCTCGAGACGACGAGCCGTGGCTAATTGCTGGCTCTCTCCCCACCCGTCCTGTATGCGTACGCGGTATGAAAAAAAGTACATGTTTCGGGTTATTAGAGTCGCGGTAGCTTATACAGTACGGATAGTAAGAGAGGGAGAGAGAGGAACAGTGGGAGACAGGTGCGGTGAACTCTCGGGTTTTTTAAAAATTTGCATGTTACGTAATTGGTGTCTGTATATATATGTGTGTATATATATATATATATATATATATATATATGTATAATACGAGAGAGTTTGGATTTCTTTCTTTTGGATTTTTTGTTTTTGTTCAGAATGTCGGCGATGGAGTTCGAGCGGCTGCTTGATTTATTGAGTAATAATAATGACGGCGATAAAGGAACGGTGATTTAGTGCGATTTACTCGATTTCACTTTAAACTTCGCGTGTAGCTATTTATTTCGCGCAGAGCGCGCGCAGCTGCGATTGTATACGTATATATGTGCTGTTCTCTCGTGCGTCGTGTTTTTGTACATTAAAAAACACGTGTTTCGATGGTTCGAACTGACTTGAGATTCGTTTTCTATCCACGTTGTTTATATTAATTGCAAGACAAACGTTGTTAAGACATTATATAGAATACAGATAAAGCTTGAAAAATAAAATCACGGCTATTATTAAGTATTTTCAAGATCCGTTCCACACACACACACACACACACACACTTTTCATACATAATTCATGAAATTTATATGTATACGAATCGCGTACATATATAAACTATACCGCGACCGCATCCGAAAAATTTAAAAACCAAAAATCCTGTCGTAAAATTTTCATACAACCGACGGATGAAAAATCGCACGCACCCATCTCGTCGATGATTTTCAGAACAATAGCCTGCGCGATCCGCATTCACATATATATAGATATATATAAGCCGGCTATATACCGTGATCGTTGGCGTTTGTTTATCCCGGCAAATAATAACGTTTGCTCACGAATCAAAAAAAGAACGAAGCAATCTCTCCTGCGTCTCTTCGTATATCGCTATATTACTCGCGTCCTCTTTGCTCTCTCTCTCTCTCTCTCTTCAAAAACGTCCATTGTATGCTAAGACACAGAGAGAGAGAGAACCGGAGCACGAGAAAACGAAAAAGCGACAGCCGCCGCCGCCACAGCCGCGGAACCTAATATCCGAAGGGCATGAAAATTCGATATCCCTGGCTATGACAAACGCGATGACAGTTTATACGAAACATACGACGACCGAGAGAAGGAATGACGACTCGCGTCCTCTCTCTCTCTCTCTCTCTCCCTCGTATAATACTCCCGCCCATTGATCCATTGTCCCGTGGCATTGTCCACGGAGGACCTGTATGTATATGTGTGTGTGTGTCACCATGCCGCGCGTATAGAAAAGGAAAAAAAGTATATTATATACACGCGCACGGGGCTTTTAGAGAATGTGTGTATATATATATATATATATATATATAGATATAAATATATATATGTATGTAGCGAGCTGCTATGCCAACATACACATTATATAACCCAGAACCGTGTCATCGTCCGGGCGAACGACAAATTTTCCGTGCGGAAAATCTCGAATACGCTTTAGGTGCTCTCTCGCTCTGTGTATATACGTGTGTCATCCTCGAGAGATGACACACAAAAAAAAAGAGACACAGCGACGACAGAGCAGTGGCTAATAATGCGCATCGCACGGGCCTTCTTTCTTCCGTCCTTTTCTCTTTCCCATTGGCCGGGCATTATTATTGCATAAAAGGGAACCTCGGTCTAATATATATCGGGTTTAACTTGCCGCTTCTGCTGCTGCTGCTGTATATTCACTTTACGTGCTCACGTCCCCGGAAAAAACCTTGTGTAAACACAGCGAAAACTGGTCCTGTGTACACGCGCACGCGTATAAGGGGACAGTATAGCGACAACGCGCATCTCTCGAGTGTGTATCTGTGTGTGTATGTGTGTTCTCCGTTACTAATTCAGAAAAAAAAGATTTGTAAAGTGTCCTTCTCTCGCTCTCTTTTGCTCTCGTTGTTCGAGAGGGGTCATGATATACTCGTTTTCGGTATAGCCTCATTGTGATGCAGTTTCGAGAACTGTGTTGCATTGTCGTGCGACAAATTTTTCTATCTGTTGTGAATTGCTCAATGTGTGATTCGGAGAAACCACGTGTAACTAATTATGGCTCGAATCTACGGTTACGCATGTCCTTATAGAAACATTGAGTGTAATTCTATACAATTAGTAACCAAAATTCAAGCATACTTAAGATTAAAAAAAGAAAATTTAATAAAAAGGATCGCAAATCTTTAATCGGTATAAATCCGTATATTATTTAAAACAACCCTTTCGCTTCATAAAAACGAAAGACATGGCCTCAACGGTCCTCATCCTACACTATATAACTGTCGCACTATAACCAACCACACGCACCAAACCTTTCATAAACCCGTATTCACAAAAGAACCCGACATCAATAACACCCACCTCTCCGCATCCCTTCAACCTATAATTTCTACAACATTCCCTCTCCTCTCTCATTCTCTCTCTATAAACTCATACCAAACGCACCAAAAGGATTTCCGTAATTCGATCTCCTCCTCCACCTCCGCTAAGACAAAGACTATATATCATAACGCGCGCCATTTTTTCTGTGCCTACCGAAGGTTTTGATTGGACGATACGCGCGCTCGGTTATGAACGTAGCAACTCATAACTCGCGCGATATGGGCGTATATGCGCGCAGGCGCGTTATTGGCCAACGCCAAGAGAGAGGGTTATATAACTCGCTATATACTACTACGCGCAGCCCCTCCGACATAGACGACGACCCCTTTTACAGCGTCGGCGCGATATGCTAACGAGTGAATTGCGGAGGGGATGTACTATATACGAGAGCGAGGAGTGCAAAAGGGGGATGATGAGTGACTTTCGTAGAAGGGGAGGAGAATATGGTATATGTATATGGGAGAGGGATTTCACGTTGTAAAATGTATATATAGGGATGATGACGAATGCTTGGTTGTTGCTTTTTTTTCCATCGTTTTTAGTTGAAGTGGCCACTCGTATGTTTCGAGTTATGTGACAATAGAGAGTAAATTGTAACGAATAGAATTAATTTCCATATATAATTTAAAGGATTATTTTACTCTGTTTCTAGCTGTGCGATACGCGGTAGTCGTGTAAAAGAATTAGTTCACATGGTACATATATATGTATACGTATAATCGTGCATTCATTACTATACCAGAGCATTTAGTATACAGATGGCGGAGTAATGTAACAAATTCATGCTCGCATTCTTCCTTCCAGTATCAATTATTGCGCACTCGCGTATATATATAAGAAAATACGCGTGCATGGTATCTCGTGGAGATCGAATTCCGGCAATTTCAATCCCCGATAACCATCGTATAATACTCTACTCTACACCCTGCTCTCATATATATATACACACACACAGACAGAGGATTCGAAGACGCAACTCGAGCGTCATCGTCTCGCAAGGTCGTCGTCGTCGTAGCATCTGCGCTCTCTCGCGTAAAACGCATGTCGTGTTAATTTACCCAAGTGCATTAGCACTGCGATATAAGCTCGTAAAATTTGCAAATCGGTTCCGCGATACATATTATAATATACTTACATACTAGTCACATACGTGTCCGCTACTGCGATGACGCGCGATGTTGATTTTCATACAAGCGTATATATATGGTAATATACATTGATTTTATATTGATTGGTTTACAACGACAACCCGTGCGATATGTGCAGCGCTATTGTTTCATTAAAAAATCACATTTACAAGATATTAAAAGCACGGCGTGTGTGTACAGTCGCGCTTTTTTATTGTAGCGCGCAATCCAAATGCCCGCATATAATAATGTTTGTGCAAGCGCAACTATTAAAATTGATTTACGAGGCATTTATGAAGCTAGTTACTTGTCACACTTTGCGTCCCTCATTGCCATAGTCAATAAAACTATACTCTTTACAACGGCCGTACACTCGTCGCGTGTGTACTCCATAAAAAATAATATACCACCTCTGAGCAAATGATGTATATAATACACCGCGGCAAACCTTTAGTAATTTGTCAACCACTCCGTATATATATATACGTAACTTATCAAAACGGTTACACTATACACCATCTCCATCCATCCGTAAGTAACAAACCGTACATAACATACAGACAGAAGCATATATATGTACGAATTCCCTTGGACATATATACAAAAGTATATATATATAATACGCTCTCGAAGCGTACGTATAATAATAACGCTGCTAAAAAGCAGCAACCGTATTAATGTTCGCATAGACACACACACGCACGCAGGGGCAACTATTTACTCTCGCTCGGCGAGGAAAATAAAAGAGAGCGTGTGCGCGAGCGCGCAAAAAATGTAGATGCTAATCTCTCTCTCTCTCTCTCTCTCTCTTTCTCTCTCACGGAGGGGGGAAACTCTACGTCTCTCAGCGACGTGAGCTAATGCAATCCCGTTTAGCCAAGTCACGCGGAAAACGGGACACCCGCCCGCCTTTTTACGCACATCGGGGAGAGAGTGAGTGAGAGAGAGAGAGAGAACGAAGAAGCGATCATAACGCATGCGAGCTCGCACAATGACAAAACACGCGATAAAGAGCGAATCTCTCTCTATGTGTACATGTACAGAAGGCAGAAAGAGAGTAGTACGTATACGCGGAGGGGAAGTCCCCCATTAGCCGCTCATCAGCCTCCGGCATCGCTCTCTCTCTCTTTCTCTCTCTCGTTGTCGTTGTTGTTGCGGCCATGTTCATCGCTCGCGCCCGTTCACCCGCCATTCGGCAGAAGAGAGGAGACCAAGGGGGGGGACGAGAGGAGGGATAGATATATATATATATGCTATACGCATTGTCATTATTTTACGATTCTCGCGTGCGCCACCGGATCACGAAGCGGTCGACCGGAAACGCATTTGAACATATTGGAACGCGGCGCGAATGTCTGTCTGTGTGTATGTGCGACGAGTTTTATTAAGTAAACGCGGTATAGTATATGCTGCTGATAACTATGCGAGAATGAGTGTATACATATATATATGTGTGCAGATTGTATTTTGTCGGATCGACGCGGGTATATTTGCTAATCGCGAACCGACGAATGATGTATGGTATATATACGATCATGCGCGCGCAGAGCGTAATTTTGCATGGGATGATGGGAAGAGCGAGCGCAAGCGGTTATATGTGGGATTGTCTGTGTGTGTGTGTTCATTGGATGCGAGGGATGTAATGCGAGGTTTCCCACGCGGAGGGGATTCGATAATTTGGGTGTGAGGTTTTTTTTGGAGGAATTAATTGAATTTTTAGGATTTTGAAGGGTTTTTTTAGTTTTCAAGGAGGTTTTGATGATTCGGTTAGAAATTTAATAGTTGTTAAGAATTTAAGTTTTCAGTAAAGGTTTTTAAATATAATGGAAACATTAAATATAGAAAAAAAGTAAAACAAAACTTGACAGAATCCAAAATTATTGTAAAATTGAATGCGATACTTAAATTTTAAAATTAATTTTAAATTTGAATAAACTTATTGATTACAAAAAATTGAACAAATTATAAAAACAGTCAACAATTTAACACACTCTCCTTCACTCTAACGAAACAACCAAACTCTCACCTATAGACACAAAAACGCACCAGAATTTGCTCGCTGAAAAATCGACATTAAAATTCAGCGCTTTTTTCACCTCGTCGCACGCCGCATTCACCTCTCTCTCTCTCTATCTATCGCTATCCCATTGCGTTCGCGCGCGCGTGCTCCAACGGCCATTATTACAAAGTAAAATGACGCTAATCGAGTTAGCTCGGTTCTATTCTCGCGAGACACACACACACACAAACATACACGCGCAAGCCACAGCCGGTGTAATAAGTTCGACGACTGTTTCGGATAATGACCGTGCGCGCGTGCGCATACACGATCGATCCGCCGTTGCACAGAGCGAGCGAAAAACGTCGCCGCCGTGTGAATTATACCTTGGGAATCGAGTTTTTTTTTCCTTTGATTACGATTGCTATACGGAAAACAAGGTATAAGTAGTCGTGTCAAAATGTTAAATTAATAAGCATAGTTTGCATTTTCTTTTCTTTTTTATTAAAGCAATATGTTATTGGTTATATGAGTATATGTAGGAAAGATTCCATTCGCGTTTCCAAGTATATGTATAAGCGAGTGAGAGAGATAGAGATAGAGAGCGTGATTTATCGGATTATCTGAAATATTCTACATCGCACGTCGGAGAGTTGGTTGGGTATATAATGCGATGAATTTCGTATAAATTGGTTGCGCGAAGTATGAAGCGGATGCGTGCTTCGAATGTAACGTTTTATGTACTCGCGTCGCGACTGAAGCGTTCGCGTTTATATATAGATAAAGAGCGATTTAAAATACGGTTGGCTGAAATACAAATAGAGTATGTACACACATATATATATTGTTGCGAAGCAACAAGAGAGCGGTGTAACGAATTCATCGCTAGATTACGTTTCAATGCTAAAATATGCCACGAGCGATCTTTGACGACTGCTGTCTCAAAGATGTGGCGAAATGTCCTTTTAAAGCAAAAATAAAAATTGCCAATGTTACATTTGTACATTATTGTAACCTACAATTGTTAAATTAAAAAAAAAATCATTTCCCTTGCCTATATATACACAACAATTGTATACCCACATTAAAAATATCAATTATACCGCAACGCGCGCGCTTGCACCCACTCTCATCACTCGCGCTCATGAAAAAGCCTCGCTAATGAAACGCTAAACCATCGCTCCAGTTATAAACCTGTCAAAATCTCCGGCATAGATAAACCTACTCGCTGCTCTATACACCATACCACCATTGCCACCACCATCGCACACCACCTCCGCGCGAGGTGGAACACAAAGCCCGCGTGTGATACCTCTATACTATTCCACGTATATATACTTCTCTGTCTCTCTTTCTTCATGTTCGCAACGAACAACAACAACAACAACGGCCGCGTTTCAAAAAAAAAAGAAGGAACGACTGTGTGTGTGTTCTGAACGCGCGCCTAACGAGGGAAGATACGCGGGGTATGCGCGAGCGCGAATAATTGCTCTCCCTCGGTTATACAGCTCGCGAGAGAGAGAGAAAGCGCACACTCGCGTCACGGAACGCACACACATGCTATTCTCTCTCTGTCTCGACGAGATGTATACTATACACATCGTCGTACCTCGGTGTGCGGGTTTAATTGCCCGCCGCGTATAGCCGGTGTGCTATCATCATCATCCAAATATTAATGGGATCTTATTCCAGATATTGCGGAACAATTACGAGAAGCGGTTCTGCGTGAGAATAGTGCGAGCTTGACGCGTATAGAGCGAGCCTAAGCTAAATTACCCGTGGATAGTAGTAGTAGACGCAGAGCAGTGTAAAAAAAAAAAACAAGGGTGTAGTACGAGAATCATCGAGAGAGAAACCCTGAGGTGTTTCTAGGTATAGAACACACGCAGAACAAAGGCACACGTTGTCTTCTATATACTGTTGTAATTTGATTTTTGTTGCCCATACGATTATATACAATGCAAGAGGAGACGAGAGCAGCGTGTAAAATTTATTAATTTCCCGTATACATACGTGTATATATATTATAGCTCGCACGGACATGCGCGCCGCAACAGTGAGCTATTTTACGCGGCGCGCGTCACAGGCATGCGAGCGGTTACGTGTGATGTGTTAATTGTTCTCGGGAACTTGATGTTTGGCGGATCAAATGGCAGCTGCTGCTGCTACTGTACGCGTCGTTGCTATATAAATTCGAGCTATGCGAGTTATTTATTTTGTATATAATATGTGTTCGTGTGCGATGCGATGCGCTCTTGCGATGTTTCTTTGGTGCATTTTTCGATATGAAAATTTCATTTTATAACGTTACGTGTATAGGTATATATATATATATGAGAGAGCGCTGGAAATGTGAAACGTGAGTTCATTGCAATTTAAATGAAAGTACGCGCTCGCATGTATACGCGCTGGGTATATTCGCGCCAGAGGAGAGTGAAATTCATTTTATAACCCAATAACAATATTTTAACTTTATTTCATGCTGCAGCAGTATATAGTAGTAGTAGTAGTAGTAGCAGTATAATACGGGAGTGAGAGGAATTGAATATCGTGCAGACGCGAGCGCATGTTCGTTATAATTGTATACGTTTGTGCGCTTAACTTGAGTGAAATTTCGATTACGAATTGTTTGAGCATAATTATATGGTACAATAAAAAATAGTGTATATCATACAATATTAGTCATTTTTATTTGTTCTTATATTAAAAAGTTTTCGTCAATGACATGAAAAGTTAATTATAAATTCTCACAATATACAATATATTGAAATATACAGCTCCCCTATAACCACCCATATACCATTGTACAATCATATTAAAAAATCAATAGCAATTTCCTCTGTTACAATCCCTAATTCTCGTTTTACCATCGTTCTGTGCGCGCGCGCGTGTCTTTTCCTTTCTGTATATACTGCATCATGCCCAGGCTCCGAATAATCGCCTATAAATACCCATCACTCTCTCTCTCTCTCTCTCTCTCTCTCTCTCTCTCTCTCTCTCTCCATCCTTCCTCTCTCACTCGCATTTACCCCTTTAAACAAAAGTCCGCGTGCGCGCCGCCGGATGAATCGAGCACGCAGCGGAACAATCGTTTGGCCTGCCGCCGCCGTTCATGCTACCGTGCAATGGTTAAAGTCCCCCGCATTACATTCAATTCGGCGGAAGATTTGAAATTACAGGGAGAGACCGCGGTATACGCTCTACATCAGAAACTGCGAGCGGGGGATTGATGATTATGACTCGTTAGGCTCTCTGTGCTGGTATAGTATATATACGTGTGCGAATTATCGGGTATAGAGAGAAAGAGAGAAGAGGAGGAGGAGGAGGAGGGAACAAAGAGAGGCGGGTGCACGGAAATGCGTCTTTTTTTCGATGTGCAAATGCAGCAGAAGACGGATCGGAGGTACAGAGAAAGAGAGAGAGAACGACTGATGTGTGGCACACGCCCAGCTATTCGACGGGGTTAGAGATGGCGATTACTCGGTGCAGTGGAGGTATTGTAGAGGGATGGACGTGGGGAATATAGGTTTAAGTGAATTAAGCCTATTCTCGATTGAACAGGATTCGATGGTTAATTTTTTACGAGGTTCTACGATGGTGATGCAGTTGTTCGTGGAAATGTTTGATTCACTAGTGTATAGCTCGAGCGACTGGACTGATCGCGCGCGCGCGCGGGCTTGAATTATTTAAGGCTGCGATATCGGGAGAGAGTGTGCTGGAATTAGTTATATAACGATTATATACTGCTGTGTAATTTTGCTATTTTCGGGATGGATGGAATTGAAACTCTATGGCTATATAGTAATAATTTTAGATAACCTATACCGACGTTATTATATTTTTAAGCTCGCGAATTATAAAGTTCGAATATAGAATTATATATGCAGACGATAGGTATAATACTATTTTTAGCCGCGGGAATAATTAAATTTTAAATATTATTACTAATTTCTCTTACGTCTATATCGAATTAAAAACGCTTAATATAGACGAGAAATGTATAATAAAAGTTTTAATCTGAGATATATAAAGTGCAGAATTGGATGAAATTTTCATATTTTTAGTCGCGGCTACTTTAATCCGAAGGATATCGGTAACAATTTTTCGATTGAAAACAGATTTTCATTTATATTAAAAGCTCTGACTATTTTCGTTACCTCAAAAAAGAAAACTGTATCGATATTTATCTATTTTATACAATATTCTATTGAAAAACAAAAACTATAAAATAAATTAATGCCAAAATTAGATTTTAAATAACACGCACTCATCGCACCTAATTAAAACTCTCAAAACAAACATAAATCAGCCAGGAAAAATCATAAAGTCCCCCTTCACTCATTCCCATACCCCCGTCACCTCTTCAAACCTCCACCGATTAATCTATCTTCCCTCGGCGTATGCGCGTACAACCCTTGCCCCCGTCTCGACGCAACCCACGCGTATCGAGATAAAAGCGCGTCGGCGGCGGCAGCGGCGCCACTCTCTCTCTCTCTCTCCCCGAGTCAATATAACAATCGCGCTTGCGCTCTCTAACGCGCTCCACGTGATTAAAACACTTACCTCGTAAAGGATCGAGGCTAAAGGGCTTTAACGCCTGTCCCCCTACTCTCTCTCTCTCTCTCTCTTTCCAAGTGGCGCGGTGCACATCAAAAGCGTGCTGCTCGTATTATTCGACGCGCGGCGCGAAGGGGTTATCTCTCTCTCTCTCTCTCTCTCGTATTTGCTTAATAACCGAAAGAGAGAGTGAGGAGAGAGAGAGAGCCGGCGGGCTTATTGCCAAGAGACGCCCCCGCGTGAGCGCCAGGGTTCTCGCGGCGCCGATGTTCGCGCGCGGGAGCGTGACACTGACACCTAGCACGACGACGACGACGACGACGATGTGTGGTATAGTGGCATGGTACTCGACGTTATGGTTGTTTTGTGCTTTTTGGGCGATTACGCGAGGAATTTGGGGTAATTGAGAGTGAGAAGGGGGGAGAGTGGGAAAAGTTAGTTTGGACGGTTCAAGGTCGGTCGCGATTAAGTGAATTTGATTTGCCTTTTTTTTCCTAGGGTTATGCGAATGATTAACTGTAGCGAGTAAAACATTTGTGTAAGTATTCGAATGTGTATATATTGGAATATTTTCCATTAGTATTATGCTTAAATTTATCATGAATAACTTGTACGCTATTCGAAACCGGAAAAATTTCGTATATATATAGTATTAACGAGTATTTAGCGGCATTCCGCAGCGAAACTCTAGATATACATTCAAATGTATATAAACGGCAACCCGTAATAATCGGGATCTAATAGATCGTGAAAACGAATGATAAGTGGTACAAATAGCTGAGTTAGAGAAATATTATGCGCGCTTTTGCGGAACTTATTAAATTACGGAATATATATCTCTCTCACCTATATATATATACAAATTTACGTGTGCGCGTAGTGCGCAGCGGTTTGTCGCCGCTAATGTGCTTAGATTTCAATTCGAGTCAGAAGCGAGGTGTTAGTTCATTTATAAACTCACCTTTTTCTGTGCACGCTAAATAATCGATAGAGTCAGCCGCCTAATGACAGTCATTATTTTTACTAGTCTTTTTCACACTCGTGGCTAACCGCGACTATTTAAACAAACCTATATATATATACGTATATCTCTCGTGATAAACAAATTAGAAAAGAATCGTCAATTCGACAGAAAAAAAGTACATACGCGTGTAAATCTCTTAATGTAGCAACCTATACGAACAAATTTAAGCAAGTTGGCCCATATATACCCCGAAAAAAAAGACAAAATTCCAGGCGTTCGCGCGACGGAATTGATTAATAGCCAACACGATATGTTGTTCTCTCTCTCTCTCTCTCTCTCTCTCTCGGTCGCGCACGCCGCCAGGTTATTTTTCTTGGTAATTGCGCGCGATTAAGCACGGATTAACACGTCGTAGTTCGCGCGTTTGCATATCGCGCGCGTAAAAGAAAACTTGTGTCTCTCTCCTCTCTAGATATGTCTATATATGCATATATGTGCACGTTCACTCACGCGTCGCAACCTAGAGAGAGAGAGAGAGAATAATTCAGCATCAGATGCTCGCGTATATATACGACGAAAGGTTTACGGCTCTCGGCTTTACGGGTAATATTCGCGCGGGCGTGTGCGACGCGCACGGGAAAATGTTAAAAAGCGTGTAAAACTCGCACACGCGGGGCGTAAATAGACGTGTGCGTTATTAAATCTAAATTTACTCGCAAGTATAAGCAGGCCTGTATATGTGTGTGAGTAAGAGTGATAAAATTGACTGTTAAACGTTGGGGCACACGCGTGTGTTTGTGTTGGAAAGAAATTTATTACCGGGCGTTAACGTCTTCGTTTTCGTTTCGATTGTCGTTCGCGAGTGTGGTGTATAGGGGCGCATTGGCGGGTGATATCTGCGTGTATCTGTGTATGTATAATTGTCGTATATAGAGACTTTGTGGTGTGTAAAAATGATCTAGTTCGAATAAAAATTGTCAGCGCGTGTTTGTTAATGGCTAGGTAAACGAGAAACGTGAGCTCGTGCTATGTTAATTTATGTTCGGCGTCGGTGCGCGATAAATTTGTGCGCACATAAAATGTCGTGTATGAAGAACGGTTGCTAATTTTAATGTCTATAGCGACATGCAATTATACTATTAATAATAATAGAGTCAGTGTTTATTATGAAACTTTTTCTATAAGGCCTATATAGTATAACGTGATTCATTCTTTACCTTGTCTTAACACGTACGCGAACAGAAATAGTTCGGCGAAACTCTAAACAACAGCTTGATTTGTTTATTTTAATGATGCTCGTACGATCAGATTCGACAATGTCTTATAAAATATTTTGTTCATTAACAATTAATAAATTATGTGTGTTATACTGCAGATATCGCTAATCAAATTTTGACTTTTCACAAAGTATCATAATTATATATATTAATGATCTGCTATCCATGAATATATAATTTTAAATCCCGAATATAAAAAAAAACAATGTCACATTCATTGTATGTTATATATTTATTCCAACGCATCCAACCGCACGCATATATATTTATGCACTGCACGTCCGATCGACTATACGCAGACTCACGAAAACACTGCTGCATTCACGATACGCACATACAAAAGAAAGTCACTCGTCTCATTTTCGCGGAATCATTTCAGAATAGATCGCCCGGCGTCTCGCCCCTCTCTCTCTCTCTCTCTCTCTCTCTCTCTCTCTCTCTCTGCCTATATACCGGAATGAAAATCGAGAAGAAGCACCTTTAGAGCCTATATACACATACGCATACTCTTTCCACCTTATACGCATCGGAGCCGCGCGTCTCTCTGTTTGCCGCTGTCAACGCGCTTTAACTCGGCGTCTCTCGTCTCGCCCCCCTTTTTCTTCACGCATACACGCATCAGGTCGCGGCATTTTCGGCGTGTTTATGCCTTTTTCGACGCGCCGGCAGTATGTCACGTATGCGTACATATACGCTTGCTCGCTCGCTCACACTCGCGCACGGACATTGAAAATATCTTCATTTGGCAGGAAGCCAATTGGGCTGCCTGCCCTTCACCCATGCCAGTGAACGATGTACCGAAATTGGTTTCCCCGGACGCCCGGGAATGCCGATATTCCTCCTCTCTCTCTCTCTCTCTCTTTCTCTTCTCTTTCTCTCGGCTCCGTGCGTACGCACTTTTTTTCGTAAAGACCGCACGAAGAGACAGAGAGAGAGAGAGAGAGAGAGATTCGATTGATTATTTTACCGGACGGGAACGAGGGATATAGAAGAAAGTGCTATCCGCGCGCGCACAGGTTAAAACGCGCGCGCGCGAACGCGAGAGAGTTACTCAATTTTCACTGACTCTCCAATTACATTATGATACGCGCACCGTATATACCGGGAGAGTTATAGCGCGAGTGTATATATATATATATACGTGTGTTAGAGTTAAGCGAGCGGTTTTATGGAGTTCCGACATGTAAATGGTTTCGCGAAATGTTGTAAATCGCGCAAAGGCTTTTTATCTGATTTTTCCAGCGTCGTGAGTCCGCTGATTTATCATCGGCCCCCAAGCCAGCCATAGTGCGAGAGGTGAGCTATAAATTTCCATGGATTTTAATAAGTTTGGATATAATCTATTTTCTATCGGACGCTGTATATATGCACTGTGACTTTTTACTCGTTCAAAGTATACATATAGGTGGGTTTATTAGATGGCTCGTGTTGCACGTGGTTGTCAACGTCTTACTATAACGTGCTAAGACAAAAATTATACGTTCGTTTTCAAAGTAAATTGGTAATTCTATGTATTAAATTGAGCGCATATATATATATACGCATTAGAGTA